>JAGFMF010011579.1:680708-719042 GCA_019455555.1 Galemys pyrenaicus | reverse complement strand
TAGATGACTGGATCAAGAAGATGTGGTACATATACACAATGGAATATTATTCAGCAATCAGAAATGAGAAACTAGGGGCATTTATAGAAACATGGATGAACTAGAAGGAATTATACTCAGTGAAACAAGTCAGAGGGCAAGAGAAAAATATCGGATGGCTTCGCTATTAGGAGAAATATGAAAGAACAACAACAACGATAAAGAATAAGCTCAAAGAATTGGGCAATTATAACCAAAAGTAAACAAAAAAACTCAACAAGACCAAAAAGCTAGGATAAACCAAAGGGACCATTGGGGGGGGAGGGGAAGGGGGGAGGGCAAAGACGGGGAAGAGGCCAGAGGGTGCACAAGGGACTGAGGTGATGGTGCATGGGTGAAATGGTGGTGGGTACTCCCTGGGGATTACAAATGATGTCAAATATAATTAATAATAAAAAAAAAGAAAATAGTCACCAAATTTCTTAAAGTACTACTGGAAAATATTTAATGCTTCCAATGCTTTTTTACACTGAACCCTGCAACCATATCAAAAAATGAGGAAATCAAAAACTTACATTCTATTATTTATTCTATTATAGATATTCATATTTGCATTTTCATTTTTATAAGTCAACATAATATATATACTGATTGTGTTGGCATAATCGCCTCAAATTCATAGGGCACATTCATTTTGTAAATATTTTGAAAAGTGAGAAACTTATTTTGAAATTTTTGAGATTTTGTTTTCTGTTTTTCTTTTTTTAAATCTAGCAGTAGGTCAAATTGTGCCTAAATGTAGCACATATCATATAATGTTACAATATTAAATTGATGCACATGGCTTTACTTGACCTAATTGTTGGATTTTGGGACCATGGATCTAATGATTCTCCATGCTCCAGGTCATTTGAAAACTCCAGCTGTTTTAGTTTGTAGTTTGCCAATAAATCACCAAGGGCTGTTCCCAAAAATCTATGTTGTCATGAATTTAGAGTCCTACTGATAATGACAAGTAGACTTGGTAAAAATAGCACCCATTTGCTATTCTTGATATTTTCATTACTCTTAAAGATTTATGATAAAAACAATAAACTCAATTTTCTGTGAAATGATACAACTCCACTTTAAGAGTTCCTAGTTTGCTTTACCACAAAGACCATTACATAACTTTTTGTGTGGCTATGTGTGTGCGTGTGCGTGCTTTTATGTCTAATACATAAAGGAAATTTTTTTTAAATCCTGTCAAATCTCTTCTGCCTATGAAACAGCTGACAGTCTAGCCTTCTGGGATGGTAAGAGAGCACATAACTATATACCTTACAACATGTAGGTAGATAGTGATTACACGAGACAAAGATATCACAGGGATGTTGTCAGAGATATCCCCATGTGGAATTGATCTGTGAAGACATGACTAACATATCTAGGCTCAAGAGAGTACCAAATATTACCACACCCCCAATAGTTATATCATATGTAACAGATGGCACACACACTTTAGGTAACTTCATCTTTGTATTGCAAATAAAGTATGTAAGCAAAATAGGAAAGGGGCTAGAGTATTACAGCACTTCCATATGAACATATGTAAAGGGGAAAACTTCAATTACAACAGTTTGTTTCACACATAAGTTATAGATTGCCAGTTTCTAAATTTAAAATTGTATGTATAACAGGTTTGCTTGCTTATATTACATAATCATAGAGGGGCTGGCCCATAATAGGTAGTCAATGGCTAGGATTACAATTGAACTGCATCTTGTCTTTATACTAATCTCAATACTACTGCCTTTATGAGACCTAATGAGGAATAAATTAATACTAACACAATGGCCCTAGAGCAACACTGGTGCCCTAGCCTCTGTAATATCAAATAGGTCCCAGCTTTCACTAAAGCATTTCTGAGAAAATCCTAGTAACAGCTAAATTTAGAAGAATGTGCTATATCAATATGTTTGCACAAGGCAATGTGCATCATATATATTTCCAGAGGGTGGATGAAGACATTTTTTAAATTTATATGCCATAAAATAAACATAGAATATCAGTGTTTTCAAAACATCAAATTAGGTTTTCCAAATTATTACTGAAATTAATTTCCAGATGTTCGACATCTTTGCAATGGCATATATAGAGACTGTACTTCCCCATCCATGGAGACAAAAAAAAATAGCCATAATTTCAAGTTAAAATGTCAACATGTTAAACACACCTTTAATGTTTCTCTCCAACTATTGCAATATTTCCCCTTCACTCCTTCTTCAGAGGAAACAATATTTTTTTGCTGCCCTGCAGAAAAAAAAGTTGACTTTCATGCAATCCACACATAACTTTCTCTTTAGCTACTACCCAAACTTCAAAATAGGAATATTGTTTCAACTTTAAAATACAGTAAATTAAAACAATTGACATAAAAAATGTAAATGTTCCTCTTCTTCATGCAGTAGCCTCTGAGATTTATTTATATTGCTAATCTAAAAGAACAAGCATTGCCTGGATCAGACATCAGAGATTAGCGATATATGAGGAAGAAACTTCTATTTAGGTTTGCAATTTTTTTACATATGAGTAAATTGTTGCCTATCTGCAGAGCTAGCTGGGAAGCACTTGTAGCACTGTAACTTTGTTCTATTTCTTTTTTGGTCTAACATATATTTACCTCCAGTTAGCTTTTAATACTTTTCTCCTACCCTGACTACTATGGATTAAGGAGTATGTTTACCTCTTAGATGAGAAAAGAAAAGGAAATACCACATGAGGATGTTATACAAATTATTTCAACATATTAAAGTTTCATTCACTACAATGAAATGGTAGAAATGTTGCTGGTAAATGTATAATTCTTTATACGTTTTAGCTATGACATAATAGATTTAAGAAAATTCAGATGGTCAAGTCCTTCTGCTGATATTACAACTTTTAACATTCATTCACATGCATGTTTAACAACATCCACAGTACTACTCATATATTCAAACTTTTAGAAACTCCAATTTAAATATAGCTTCTCTCTGTTCCTATCTATTTCATGTCATTATGGAAATGTAATCATATTTCTAAATTACAATTAGTTAATACAATAAAATTTTCAACCACAGTATGTTTTTTTTTTATGTTTGTTTCTCCTCCCCATTTTTATTTACTTATTTTTTTACTATAATCTCAGTGCACCAGATTATGGATAAATTATAAGAGCTACCACTGAGTTGATGTTGTGCTCATTTCTTGATTATGTCTTTGAATTATTCTAAAAATACCCCAAGTAAGATATCAATGAAAGAAAGCATGGTAACTTGCTAGAGTAATATACACTCCTAAAAATCAGCTTTTAAATTACACTTCATAAAATATATTAAAATATATTGTTTTAAAAGATGAATATAGGTATCTATTTCTGTGGGAAGGGGATGTTTTCACTGATAGCACTTTATAAATTTTCTCTTATAATTTTGAAAAACCAGTCTAACTTATGTAATTATCATGCATGTTACATTTCAGGGAAGTTTAATTTTATGAGTGACAAAGACCTTAAAAATATTAACTGTAGGACTAATTGAATGTTCTTGAAATCACCTCAAAATTTATATATTTGTCAACCACCTAAACAAGTCCACTTGATAGAATAACAACTAATTAAAATGAAAGGAAAGAAAATATTCTCTACCAGAGGCAACCATATAAATTTTAGATAAACCACTTAGTGTGCCCCTAGATTATTTTATATATCTTTCTACTTCTTGTGGATGTTTTCACTTAAGAATGATATATTCTGCCTATTGTATGTGTACTATTCTAGTCAACAGACTTCTAATGAATAGAAACACACAATTGTTAACTAGATAATACATTTATTTATTATTTATGATGTATGTTCTTGACAATGGTAAAGGAGGGTATAGCAGGTACACATCAAGTCAAATAAAATACTGCCAATACTAACTGAAAAAAAAATTTGAACACAGTCCAAAGTGACATTAGCTCTTTTGCTTATCTAAATGTGCAATTAAAAATAATATATGGCTTCATTAAGTGTCCCAGATGTCTATATGGTATATTTTTCCTAATTATATCTTAGGAGAATGTTGTAAAAAAATGAATCTAGAACCACTGAAGACAACTGCATCACATGAACCCCTGGCTTAACTAAATCAAATAACATACATTGTGCTTTTATTTTTCCTTTAGTATTCTCAAAAGAGAGCAATAATTCTTCCAACCATCAAAGCATCTCCAACAAAATTTCCATCCCACCACCAAGTCAATCTGAGATGTGTTTTATTTATTTTCAATCAAATTGGAAAATTATTTTTAATATTTTCATTTTCCCCAGTTGATATTTATGAGTACAAATTTATTCCCCATTAAAATTATTTAGATTAATTCATGTTTCTTGCTACTTTTTGTATATAAAATGCAAAAGAATTCTCAAGATATTTTATTAGGTTGAGTTAAGTGCCCTATAGTGTCTAATAAAAGTAGACAAAATTAAAAACTAAAATCATAAAAATACACACATTTATATATTCAAAAATATTTTTTCACATATTTTCAAAACTGTCATTCCATATTATATATTTTCTTAGTGAGAGTGTGAACTACTACTTCTGAACGCTTTTCCTCAATTTTTGCACTTTGCTAGCTCTACATCACTATTCCTTGGAGACTTTAATTTATATTAATAAAAACACTTAGGTAGTCATTGAATCTTATTTAAACAAAGGATAGCACATAGCTTATTTTTATATATTTATTATTGATTTCCTTATCCCCCTCACAGATATTTCAACGTACATTCTTCAATCACTGACATTTTATGTTAGTTTGGAACTAAGTATTAGCATATTAAAAATGTGTTTATCATTTATTTCTTTATAATACTTTATGTTACATAATTTGAATTTAAATCTTAAATAATAACCCCTATAATTTAAAACTGAAATTTATCCTTGGGATATACACACACAGTTCAACCTTTGCAAATCATCAAATGTATGATAAACCATTATAACAGAATAAATGATAAAACATCACATATCATAGCAATATACATAACAATAATTTGATAAAATCAGTAGACTTATATACAAGCAGTCAAGAAATTAGGTTTAAAAGGAATTTACCTCAACATAATATAGACCATATACGCTTAGTCCATAGATAACATAATACTGAAATATGATAAATGGAAAATGGGAATCTTTATTGAGCAGCCTAGCAATTTCTATTAAATATAGAAATGATTTCAAGAGCAATTAGACAAGAAAAAGAAATAAAAGGAATCCCACTCTGAGAGAGGCAAAATTATGTGTCTCTAGATAATATGATCCTGTATATATGACCCCATAAAAACTACACCTAAAAATTTTTAAACTAAGAAGCTAGGGGCCTCCCTTGTGGCACAAGGAGTTAAGTCTCAGTATATCAAGTTATTACCAGCCTCTGAAGCATGAGTTTTGATCCCAGGCTAGGGAACGAACATATATGGCTCCAGTTCTTCAATCCCTAAGTATCACCTAGAAATGAGAACACACAATGCTTTGAACCAAATATCCCTAACAAATTACCCAGATTTTTTTGTTTTACTTAGAAACTAAATATCTGTATATAATGTATAATATCAGGCATATCGATGTTTAAACATAAGCACCTTTGATCAGCCTCAGAGTACTTACGTTGAGTGAAAAATGCCAAACCTAAGAGTGCATACTAAATAATATTCATATAAAAAGATTTATTGTGCAAGCTAATAATCTGACCAAATGCACATCAGCTATTTTTGGAGCTGATGATAGAGAAAAGGATAAATTATGAAAGTGACACTATGTTTTTTGGTGATAAAAATATTTTGATGTTGGTGATTTAATAGCTTTGTACATCTGTTAAAACTTACCAATTTGGGCCTCCCTGGTGGCACAGTGGGTTAAGCAACGCACTATGAAGCAAACTACAGCCACGAGTTCGATCGCTGCCACCGGCCAGGAAGGGGACCTACATGGTGTGGCAGACCTCTCCTGCTTCGCCCACTGCTCTCCTCAGCAGTGTGTTTCAGTCAGTCTGCCTGTTCTGCTCCCTACTCTGCCTGGTGAATCCTCTCACCTCCCACGACTCTGGCCTGTACCCTAGCTCTTGTGTGCATAAATAAATAAATCTTAAAAAAAAAACAACTTACCAATTTGTCCATTTTCTATATTTTTATAACTTATCAAAAAATTTGTTAAAATATATCAAAATTTACTAATGATTAACAAAAAGGTAATCACATAATATAAATGTACGTCTGTGCCGATATTAACTTTATATTGCTGCTTATCAAATCACCACTAACCTTGCCATAAAATTACAAGTTTATTATCTCAGTGTATTCATAGGTCAAAAGTTCAATCAAATAGAGCTTGATTTTCTGATGAGACTGTCATAAGGCTAAAAGCAAGATACTGGCATCATCTGAATGATCCAAGAAAAATTCAGCTTCATTCTTCTTCTAGGCAGAACTCAGTTCTTATCAACAGAATTGTAGCGCTGAGATCCTTGGTTCTTTCCAGCAAGAGGCTAGTCTCATTCCTTCCAGGCCATCAATATGCCATGGCCACATGCTCCCTTCCATGTTTGAACAGGAAACAGTATAAAGTTTTTCTTGTGCCTTAATTTCTGATGGCATCTTCTCTGATCACTCAAAACAAGATTGTCATCTCTTAAAACCATGTTGGTTAGTTCAGCACCACCAAAGTAATTTCTCTTAGTCAACTGGCCATATAACATAAACTAACCACTAGAGTAGTATCCATTCATTTCATGACTTCCAAATTATATAGAATACCAGGATATGAATGAGAGGGTTAATGAATCTTGAAGGTACACTTTATTTTCTGTTTATCATGTACATCGGTTTTATGGGGTATGGAAGGCAGGAATAACATAATAATCAATGCTGAAGGAAAAAAAAAAAAAAACAACTTTAATATCTCACTAAATGAGCCTCCCTGGTGGTGCAGCAGGCTGAGCGCTGCTCTGTGAAGCATCCACAGCACAGCAGTGTGAGTTTGATGCCCAGCCAGGGAGGGGATCCACATGGTGCACACCTCTCCTGCCTTACCCACTGCTCCCCTCAGCAGTGTATTTCAGTAGATTTGCCTGTTCTGCTCCCCACTCTTTCTCTGGTGAATCCTCTCATCTTCCACCACTCTGACCTGTACCCCAGCTTTTGTCTGTATAAATAAATAAATCTTTAAAAATATATATATATATCTCACTAAATAATTTCTATACACTCTCCTTCACTTATTTAACATGTTGATCTTCAATCAGCTGTGGAATTATTTGCTTCTATATCCTTTATTTTCTGATCCTAAGCTAGATAGGGTAACACAAGGGAAACAAAAACCTGTTTTTGAAGAACAACAATAAAAGATTATTTATTTTGTATATGTTCCTTCTTGTTTTTTCTTTAAACCAAGAAGTATTTCAGAATTGTTGTTCCATATAGCTTCACTTTACCAAGACTACTCATTTTTAGTGAAAACTTATTTAAAATGTGTTTTTCTATTTCCTTTTTCCATAATTGGGTTAGTGTTGAGGAAAACAGACAATTTAACCAAAGGGGTGATTTGTTTGGTAATGCTTTTCAAAATGAAAGTAGTTTAGGTAGAAAAATGAAATTTGGTGGACAGTAGAACCAACTGCAACTTATCACTTAGGAACTTAACTTTGGTACTGGGTTATTGAAAATATGCTAGGTTTCAATGTATTTAAACTGAGTTTTTCACAAAACAAAAAAATCTGAAATAAGTGAATAATGAAGTGAGGGAAGAAAGATGAAAAATTATCTAAAACTTATATTAATAACTTTTTAAAAGATTTATGTATTTATTTATGTTTACGAGAACTGGGGTACAGGGCAGAGGTGTGGGGGGTGAGAGCATTCACCAGAGACAAAGTGGGGATCAGAACAGGTAGATCTACAGAAATACACTGCTGAAGGGAGCAGCCAGCATGGCAAGAGAGGTCTGCCACGCCATGTGAGTCACCTTCCCAGCCTGCGGCAGGGATCAAACTTGTGCTGCAATGACTGCCGTTTGCTCCATAATGCATTGCTTAACCCACTGCGCCATCAGGGAGGCTCCAGTAATGACTTTTTAATATGTTTTTTGTTCTGAGAAAGATTGTGTAGCTGTTTGACACTAGTGGTCTAATGTTATAAACTAGAATAATTTCGATAATCTATAATTTGTAATGTATGAAAATGTATGCTATGATTTTCTTCCTAAATTTTACCTCTTTTTAATAATGTGTACATTTTTAGTAAGTTTTATGATGAATAAATAGAATGTTACTGAATATCCTTTCAGAGGGCATATGAAGATAAAAACTGTCCTATATTTTTCCAGAATTCAGCAATGTTTTAGGAAAGCATGGACATATTTCTAAATATGAGCTTGAAAACCTTTTTCTACTTGATCCTGCCGTCATGTTGTTGCTAAAATTTGAAGCATTCTTAAAGGCAGAATTCTAAAACATAGTTGTGTTTATAATTTAACTATTTTATGCCTGTTTTTTTTAGTACTGTTATTCCAACTCTCCGATCAACTTGTTATTTTTACAGTAATCTATCTAGAAATTGAAAAGATGCTTTCTTTACCCTTAATCATAGAAAGGTTTAAGTCTGGTAATTGTAGGAATTTACTTGACCCACCAAGATACTAAAGGAATGGGCTATAAGGAAAAATACTGATAGTTTCACATTGGTCATCATAAACAACATAATCATCACCTTCTGGAAACATGTATGTCAGCATATAGCCTTTTGACATTGCCAAATGCAATTTCTTTTTGCCTAACCCAAGCAAACAACTGGAAAGGAATTTCCTTTTTTCCCCCATTATCAAGGTTTCCAGTACCCTTGTATTTTCTCCAGGCTATACAAGTTCCACACACATGGCCTTTGGCAATACACTGAAGCTATCACTCTCACCTTTCAAAACATACCAATTTCAAGGGCTTTCATTCAGCGCCATTGTCAGATAATCACAAGCTTCCTAACATTCACTTTTCTCCAAAATTTTTCAAGAAAATATAGCAAATTCACTCACACAATGACATATCCAGGGTTCTCTAAATATGAATGTTCTCCATATGCCAAAATGTCTTCCCAGGGAAAATTTCCTAATGTTCCTTGTAGAATAACTGGCTGGAAGACATGATATCGGACATGAGGAAGGGGTTCATTTGGCTATCTTTTAGATATGTGATGGGATCAATTTTCTGTGTGTGGTTCTGTGTTCTCTAATAAGTGAGACTTTGCATTATAGTTATTCTGTAACTTTGAAATTTTACTTTTTAAAGTACATATTTTTATCAGCTCTTCATGTTCTAACTGTGCAGACAGAAAAAAAAATATCTATAAAGTAAATGTTTTAAAATCACAGAAGTTAAAATAGCTTCTCTAGAATTGCACAATTCATTTTAAAGGTTCATTTCTCTGGTATCTTTAGTCTTTGCTATAGAATTCAGTAAATAAAGATGCTGATCATTATCCATCTGACTATGTTTAGCTTTGTTTATTTTAACATGCTAATGTATTTCATTAAAGCTGCACCTGTTACCATCATTGGGTTTAAGGGTTTCATGCTTATAGTACTCTCTATTTTTAGAACCATATCTGATACATGGGCTCTGTTAAACATTTTCAGTCCTTTAATGATTCAAACTAGATTTCAGTAACTAAAACTAACCAAGAATATTCCTTCAAGCAACTCTGTTGTTATTACTGTTGTTGCTCTCCTCATTTATGAAAGATGACACAAAGCATTGGGATGGTTACGAGGTTTCTTTGAGAAAACACACATTGTATATGTTTAAAAATGCATAAACAACATATTTCTTATAAGATATTTTACAAGAATAGTATCTCCATTATGCTCTCTTAGTTACTCTACTAAAAGATATTTTCCATCATACCTAGCAAAGGATACCACATAGGATACACTCAGATTTAATATCTGTTGAATTAAATGAAAGTTGTAAACACAATTTCAGGTTCACATCATTATGCACAAAACCTGTTTCTCTGCTAAGAGAGGTTTCAAGGTAGCACCATATGATTTTTTTCTACTTTCACACCTGAAGATCTCCAGATACACAGTGTGCCTCTAACAAACTGCACATTTTACCCATTAACATTTCACTCCTACCTAACTTGACTACCTGCTATCTTTTGAAATACTGAACTTTTTGAAATATCTGAACAAAATTACACATGTACTTTACTATTGATTGAGTAGTGAATGTACCAGTGAAATGCAGAGGAAATTTCCATGTTACAAACTACTGAAATCACAAGTATGTTACTTTATAATCTTGTTTCCTAATATATGTACATAGTCAGGGCATTCAGAAAGCCAAAGCAAAGCTCATAAGGTCCAATACATTCATACATTCATTCATTTATTCAGCCAACAAATGCTTAGCAATTGCTCAGAACCAGCATGAATTTAACCACTGGAGCATCAATAAAGCAGAAACAGCCCATCAGGAAATAACTCTAACAGTTCTAGAAAGGACAGTGTTACCAATGGTCATACTTTTCCTTAGAATAACCTTGAAACAAACAAAAAATGTACATATTTCACTGATCAAGAATTGGATACATGTAATGCAAATCCATTTCCTAGACTAAAATGAATGCAAAGATATCACGTCTTCAACTTGTAAATTGAGCCCATTTTTTAAAATCTAATCATTACATATGTATCTATCACCAATTGTGTATAAATATCCAAGGACTGAAAAAACTAGAAAAATGTTTTCATAGAATACATATTAAAAAGAAATCACATGGATTTAAAAGATACTCAGTGTTTTAACATTTAAATGTAAGTCATATATGTGTTACTCCTAAAGTTTAAGAGAAAGATCCTGTAATTTCCCACTCTAATGAAAATCCAATAAGGCCAAACTCTTTGATGACAACAATGGAAAAAAAAATAGAAAACCTAATGAAATATCTCCATTTTGTATATGATTTCCCAAGGGGAATAAAATGAATTTACACATATAGGTTCTAATCTCCATTTGAGACAGCATATTAAATTTAATCTGATTTGAACCAATTTGTAGCATATCTGCCTCTTAGAGTCTTTGCTACTTTTTTTTCATACAAGTATCTTTGCTGATAATCCATAAATTATCTCTCAATTTCTTTTTTGTTATTCAAATTATCACTAAACTTTCAGACAACAATGAAGTAAGGAGTTACATATATTCCTATTCACTGATTCTCTTATGTGCAGATTCCAAATTCTAATCATACATTTCAAGGCCTAATCAGAATTGTCATATGTAATATTTTATTATAAATTATTCCCAGAGATTAATTTGCATACAGTAATAAAGGAATATAGATATGTTTTAGGCTGAAGGGAGTCCCAGATTGCTGTCAATACTAATTATGGAAACAAAATATAAACAAAACCATTCAAGCAACATTTAAATTAGGATTTATAAAATGGTAGGGAGTGAAATAGAGTATTTTAAGTAACTATGGTATACAATTGATAAAAAGAATTTTAAAACAAACTCAAAAACATATATAATTGAGTAAATGTGTTGGAGAATGAATGAATATAAAACAAGGATGGAGAAATTTACAAACTCTGCTTTATTGCTTTTTAAAATCACTAATTCCTTTTTCTACTGCATAAAAATTGACTGTTTTATATACATCAGACACTATACATGATATTTAAGAATAATTATAACCTTGATCTGTCATTTTGGAATTATGAGCTTATAGAGAAAATAAGAGAAATGGATCATTTTCATAAAGTACACTATGTTAACAGATAAGTTACTAATTTTGGTTACAAGTTTTCTGTTTTCAGAAATTACCATGAATAAGAGTTTTCACAACGGGTATTCATTAGTTGGAAAATTAAAAACAAAATTCAAAGTTTAAAGGTTGGTTTTGTGATAAGGATTAAACTTGGGAGGTAAAATGTTTTTGTAAATAAATTGGCAACTTAATAATTGTAATAGTAAATAAGAAATACAGTATTAAAAAGACAGAAATTTATACATAATCTCAATACTCATTAAATATCTTTGAGTAGTCAAGTAAAAACAACCTCTAAGACATAAACTTTAAATTCATTAACTATAGATTATTTTCCAAGTTCAGTGTATCTAAACTTTTCAAACCTAATTTATGGGGATATAGAAAAAGTAATCTGTTATTATTGAGTGTTTAAAATTTCATATAAACTAAAACAAAGTACTATTTTTCATAAAGAATTTAGTGCTTCCCAAATTCATTTTTTTATTTCCTCTACTTACTGTATAGAAAGAATAAAGAAAGAGGGCAACAGTTATAGCAAGGAGGGCATTGAAGAAAACAGGAACTTGATTTAATTTTCCTGACTTGATTAATTTCACAAGTGGGACTGTAGATATGGAAATTGTTTCTACTTACCTAAGCATGAGATGTAAGTCTAAGGTCACTGAATAGTGTTGTTTATCTTTGAAATACATGGGCTTGAAGACACTTAAAAAAAAAAAAAAAAAAGCAACTAAGTACACTGTGGTATCTAAAGTATAGGACTGGAAGGCAGAGTAATCTGTAAAGAAATTTGAGCTAGTAAGAGTGTAACAGCTGTGGCTTGACTTCAGGGGAGCACAAAAAAACATAACTATAAGAGTTTCTACTTTGAATAGAAAAAAGTACAAAAACCCAAGAGAAGGTATTCTAGTTGGTAATTGGAATCCCTAAGACCTGTGAATGAAGAAATGAATAAGAGCCCGATAATTTGAACAAACCAAAGGACACTGATTCATTCCAACTGTGGCTGACCTAGGAAACACCTATTTCTTTCTTTCTGAAATATTAAAGCAAAGGCTGAAGAATAATCTCCAAAAACATTGTAAATAGAATTTCAGTTCTGCCCTCAAAGAGTACTTGGATGAAAAGAACTATAGGTCAATGGTGTCATACTTCAAGGAAGAGTCTTTTATACCACCTTTTGATTTATCATTTCTGTTTTACCTGTTACTTGTCAGCAGCCCCCTTTCTATCTACATGAGGTAGATAATCACTGAACCCCACAAAGATAGTTCAATCAGTTTTTTTTTCATTTTTCAGTTTCTTGGACCTCAGTGTACATTTTCTTTAAGTGCATAATAGCAATGACTTTTTTTTTATTGCATTTAGATATGGGGGTCCATTTTCCCTTATATATAGAAAGAGAAGTACTTATATATACTTTTCACGCCCCTCCCTTCTCCCTTCTCCTACATGTATAAGTAGCCCCTTTATCTAAACACAGGTGTTTTACTAAACGGTGAAAGGTCCTACTGCTTTGTCCCAATAAGCAACCTCAGTTGCTAACTGAACTCCAAAACTCTTTCATTAATCAGGCTGAAAAGTACCCACTGTGTGATTTTAGACAAGATCAAAATATCAGCAATAATTTTTAATAAGTAACTTACACACAAAACAGTGTAAGATGTATGCCTCAAGGAAACAATGTAAAGATTGCTGATGGTACTCAACTTTTTCTTCATGATTTAATCTAGATCTTATTTTTTTCTTGTAGTATTCACCAAATACTCTTTTCTTAAAATTTAATTTAGATTAGAGTCTAATCACAGTTTCAAATTTTAGAAGCGGTATGGAAATGACTCAGTTTCCCTCTCTCTCTGTATCTTATTCCTGAGTGTTGTGTCTTTTGTCATCTCAGTAATACATGTTTCCATATCAGAAAGATGTCTTCATGTTTTCACATACACAAATATGGAAATACACATATATGTATGTGTGTATTGTTAAGGACTAATAGGTTAGTGAAATTTGAGCCAATTTAGAAATCAAATCCTTGTGTTTTAAGAAATACAAATGAAAAGGTATCTAGTTTTTCCATGTACTAAGTAGGATGGAGATGATTTATTCTCTCCTGTGAAATTCATTAGAACTATACAATCACATAAAATATGAGCACAGTTTTGTACATTATTCAGTGAGTGAACTGGGATTCAAGCACTAGACTACATGACACAAAGGACAGTGGATTTAGTCAAATATTCTAATAGAAAATTTAATACAGGACCGCTCCCACCCCGTGGATCTTCTGAGAAGGAAATGCTCATTATGACTAATAAAGATTATGATAAAATAAGCTTTATTGTTTTTAAGACAATAAATTAGCATATATATCCAAACATTTAATTAACACTTGTAGAATAATTTGACACTGCGTTAGTCATTTGGGTTAAAAAGTAATAAGACTGTCTCTGCCCTCAAGGATATCTAAGCCTAATAAAGAAAACTGATGATAAAATATTAATTACAAGAAAGTGTGTGATGAGTACTTGGATTGAAAATGTTTGACAGATCATACATAAGAATTTGTATTTCTAATTCCACTTATGTGTGAGGATATAAATTAGGTCTTTACCTATCATAGTTATGATCATTATGTTTAGTTTTAATTCAAATTAGGTAGATTTTAAACATTCCTTATCTGGGTGTATTACAACTGGTTTTCTCCTAGCTTTATGTATTATTATTCAACATCACTGTAGTATTTATGGATTTATTTGCAAATTTATTTAAACTTTGTAATTTTTTTGTTATTAAGTGAATTATATATAGCAAACTTAGTATATCAATAATATTGTCTGGTTATTTAGAAGTAAAAACAATTCCAAATAATGAAATAATCAAATAAGCTAAAGTCCTCCTAAAGGAAAACATTTTTTTTAAGATTTATTTATTAATGCATACAAGAGCTGGGGTACAGGCCAGAGTCCTGGGAGGTGAGAGGATTCACCAGAGACAGAGTGGGGAGCAGAACAGACAGACTGACCGAAACACACTGCTGAGGGCAGCAGCTGGCAAGGCAGGAGAGGTTTGGGGACCCTCCCTGGCCAGGGGCAGGGATCGAACTCATGCTGCGGTGGCTGTGGTTTGCTTCATAGTGCGATGCTTAACCCACTGCGCCAACAGGGAGGCCCCGGAAAACATTTTTTTACCTTCAAACTTAGTCAGCAACCTGAATTTTGCCCAATGAGATACATTTTTTTACTTCTCAATAAGTGAGATAAGAAAATTCATAAGCTGAAACTAATAAGCTTGAGGCAATTTGTTAAAACAACAGTAATATAATAGTAAATAGATTTTCACTGATAGAATATTGCTACAGTGATGGATAATTTTATGCAACAAGTGAGCTAAGCTCCTTGCATCCACATGTTTGGTCAAAAAACAGTCAAAATGTTGGTGTGATGTTTTAGATGTGATTAAGATTTACAAAGTCTGCTCAAAGTAGAATTTGAGGAAAGCAAATAAAAAAAAAAGTGAACTTTATCAATCCTTTGAAGGTCATGAAGAAAAAAAAAACACAACTAAGGTCCCCTGCACAAGAATCCTGACTTTAGACTTCCAGTCTACTCATGACAACCATATCATCTCATCCTCTGGGAGTCACCCTGCTAACACATCTGCCTTGTGGATTTCAGACTCCCATCCCCATAGATGTGAAGATGATAATTTATCTGTTTTTGTGTCTTTTTACATACATGCACATAAATATGCATATATTATATACACTATGTACTATTATATATTTTGTGTCCCTGGAGAACCATGGCAAATATGCATAGAATGACAGATACACACAAAGAAGGCAGAAAATTGTGGTTGACACTTGAACTAGAAGGCTAAGGTTTTCCATTAAGGGAGTTATAAGTGGGCCTCCTTGGTGGCGCAGTGGGTTAAGCAACACACTATGAAGCAAACTGCAGCCACTGCAGCACGAGTTCAATCCCTGCTGCCGGCCAGGGAGGGGACCCACATGGTGGGGCAGACCTCTCCTGCCTCGCCCACTGCTCTCTGCCTGTTCTGCTCCCCACTCTGTCTGGTGATTCCTCTCACTTCCTGTGACTCTGATCTGTACCCCTGCTCTTGTATGCATAAATAAATAAATCTTAAAAAAAAAGGAAGTTATAAGTAACAGTCTTCAGTCTTTCAAAGAGAACTTTTTTCTCCCATATAAAACTATAGTTGTGATAATAAAAAAGAGGAATATTTGTTGGCATTTACTTTAAAGATTCACCATTGGGGAAACACTATACTTTATTCCTATCAAATTATACCTTTAAATATGCTGAGTTTAACAAGTGAAATTATATATGTATGTACATATATACACATACATGTATAGTTACACAAATGCTTACATATGAATATAATCTGGACTGTCCTTTGGAGTGTATGGGAACAAAGTCACAATTTCAAATAGTATTGGATGTGAACATAGAAGGAAACAAGATTGTCCCAAGATTTTAAAGAAGAAACTATAAGGTAAAGATTGCTTATATGATCAGGTAGATTATGTATCAACCAAGGACAAGGTAAAGATTCAAATTATAATAGGAGGAAACCATTATCCCTACCACAAATTGAGGGACAAAGGTGGAAAGTGATGCCAAATGCTGATATATCATAAATATACATCCCAGCAGCCTACAGTCACAGCAGCCTACTATAAGCAACTGATATCAGGGAGTTGGCCCTGAGACAAGAGTTTGCCATGGCTCCCCTCAAAGATTAATTCATTCAAATTCCATAGATATCAGTCATTAAGAGTGGAGAATGTGGCAAAGAACACCATTGGAAGTCTACGTGGCTAACAAATGCTGCATAATCAGTATATTCTATTCTTAGTCTAGCCAGACAAACCAGTCTGGAGTGGAGATTGAGTCCTAAACTCCTTCTCATACCTTTCTGTTTCTCTGCTCACTCCATATAAATATCATCTTATATATGCTACCAATTTCTAGCTTATTATTCTTGGTTTTATGATTTATTCATCTCATTGATGCCAATGTAACTGATTGTAGATTGATTGTAGATGAAATAAGTTGGTTATTGAGCAAGCATTTCCATTCTATTTCCATATACTTTTACTGAACTAAAGGGGAAAACTGTATTTTCCAGCTTTCTCTGTGAGTACAGGTAATTCTGCTCTGAATGTGAGAAAAAAATGTCCTGCATCATATGTATAAACTGTATTTATCACAAAAAGAAAAGAAACTATATTTCTGAGTGGCTAAGGACATTGTGGGTGAGAAGTAACCCTTTAAAATATTGACTCACTGATATAACTGGGTTGTTAGACAAGCTAGCATTAAGTACCATAGGATTTAGAGTTGTCTAATGATCAAAACCTATTTTAATTCACATTTCATGACCCACCTTAGGTGAATGCAACACTTAGAAACCAACAGGGAATTCTTAACACAATGAAATACTGTGTCACTCACTAAATAGGAGGCGGACATTTCTTATGACCCTCCAATTTCCCTGCTCCTGAAAGTAATTATTTTCACTGACGATTCACAAAATTCAAGAAAAAGTACACTGTCTACTATCATTGCCAAGATGGCAGAGGGAACTCAAGCATATACTTTTAAAAAGTACATGAACTAAACTCAGAGAAAGTGCTTTTAAATCCTAAAATCATAAAGTCATAAATGCCACTCTTTTGCTGATTCTTGGTGGATTTTCTTTAAAGTGCCTTGAGGTGGGAGGTGTAATTCAGAATGAGAAATGGAAGTAATACACTGCAGACAATATAAAATATACTTAATTTTCAGTACCTTTGGTCAGAAGCTTGATTGCAATCAAATTGTTCCCATTATGGATGGCAGAGTTTCCATGATTTTTTATCATGAGTATGATTGGACCATCTCAATGACAGCTGAAGATTGAATTCTCACTGGGATTTTGTTCAGTGAGCACACCTGAACTCATATATGCTTTTTAATACAGATAAAATTTTGAATTAGAATAAACTAAGTTTCCACTCACTGAAATGACTTAATAATTATTACTAAATAAAGAAAATGCTACCAGTGGTCTCACAAGAAGTGAAAGCAATATAGCAACTTGTAAATCACAATAATAGTAACCATTCCATTTATTTTTATAAGACAGGTGCTCAAGGACAAAAAAGTTAATATATTTATATAAGTAATGCATTTAATTAAAAATTACCTAACTGTGGAATGCCTTTAAAATGTCTATATTTTATAATTTAAAGTCATTTTGAATTAAAAATTATGTTGAGTCAAAGATAGTTAATATATAATGATTTTTTGTTATTCAGTTGATTGGAGTATTAGTTAATGAATTTATTAGTTAAATTTTTAAGTAAATTTTATATGGAGCACTAAATATCGTTAATATCTGTCATCTGTTATATTTCAGTAGCCTTAGTCTTACGTCTAAATGTGGCAGGAAGGATAGTCACCCACAGACCTCTATACCCAATATCAAAATCTCTGAATATGTATGTTGTTTCATAGCAGAAGCTACCTTGAGGATTTTATTAATTTTAAGAATCATAAATCAATGAGATAATGGACTATCTAGATAAGTTCAATTTAAAATCATGGAATCCTTAGGAAAAAAAAAACACACAGAATTTTCTATGGCTAGAGTAAGAGAGCAGCAATGCAGAAGGAGAGCAGTAGCAGAACAGCAATCATGATTCTACAAGTAAGAAAAGTTTGATATATCATTACAGATAATGAGATAAAAATGCAACAAGTGCATAGATCTGAGAGAGGTGTCTAGGAGATAAGGGTGGTACTTGATTAATATCGTGATGGGGAACAAGGGCCTCAAGAAAATTCTGCCCATACCCTAAGAAATCTTGGTGTATATTCTTTTCCCAGAGACAAGAAAGATCAAACTAAGTCAACTGGTACCTCACTTTTGATTCTGTGAGATCTGGGTCTAAACAGCCAATAGTATCACACTATACCCATACTTACTACTTAATACAAACTGAGCAAATAAAATGTTAAGTATGGATAATTAAATACATTGAATATAGTGTCTTATCGAAGGTAATCAACAGATTTTATCCACTGTGAGCAATTTAAAAACATCTTGTCAGATGTCAAATAATAAATACTGATTCACTAATTTACCATTGTCTGACTTAAGGTTTTTCAATGCTGTGGAATTGATAATGCTTTCAGCAGAAATAATACATAACTTTTTATCTTTTCCCAGCAATCTGAGGTATGGTTCTGTCCTGTGAGACTGGGAAGAAGCAGTGAGCCTCCCCTCTCAGTCATTCTACTGATCTTGAGTGTGAACAGTCAACATTCTTCAGTGTCCTGTGTTGATAGCTTTTTTCGGTATAAATATGGTACTGAAATTAATGGCTTGACTTATGTACTTAACTCACAATATGTTTACTGGGTATAACCCCACAGTGAGGGAAGGAAGATGTGTATAAAGAAGGGTGTAAATGTACTGAATCAAATAAACAATAATCTTTCTGTAAATTAAATATATTTAGGGTTATTTTTGGAAGTAGCATCATTTATTCAATTAAATATATTTTATGCCAGGTGGTAATTATGGAGAAGATTATCTATAATAAACACTTGTCAGAAAATATCTAAATTTCAGAGTATATGAAGAATAAAATGACACATATATAGGAAATTCTAAAAAGGTTATATATTAATATATGATTAAATGTGATATTAGTCAGAATGCAGTAAACACTGGATATATCATAATTTGCCATTAATGGCAGTAACATTAAACATCACAATCAATTATAATTGAGTTCACTAAGATCAAATCATTAAAGTGGGTCAGTTTAAAATTATATGTTCTACTAAAGATAATGTAAATATTTTACATTTTATATCTGTCATTTCCTAATAATTAAAAGTACTTATTATCCATACAATAAAGTTATAAACTTTCATTAACATATAAACATTTAATTCATAATCTCATAGAGTTTGATTTATAGCCATGATTGTTACAGCATAATATTCTTTCTGGATATTTTGGCTTACTTTACACAACTCAAACTTGTTTCTCTCAACAAATACTTTATTTATTAACAATCACACTTTAGTGGTCAAAACAAAATGTGCATTGTTTTGGCAAGCACTTCTCAACAGAAATATCTATCAGTTATTTCAGCAAACAGCTGTTTTACTACAATTAGAACAGCAACATGCTTTTGGTTTTGTCCTCTTATGAGCTTTGGCTAGAAATTATGCTGGGACTGCCAATTATAAAATCATGGTGATTCAAAAGAAGGTTAGTATAATTTTTTAAGAGTTATTCATTATGCATACAAGCAGTGGGGTACAGGACAGAGATATGGGTGGTGAGATGATCCACCAGAGTCAGTGTGGGGAACAGAACAGGCAGACTGACTGAAATACACTGCTGAGGGGAGCAGCAGGCCAAGGCAGGACAGGTCTGCTGCGCCATGTGGGTCATCTCTCTGGCCAGCCGCAGGGATCGAACTCATACAGCAGTGGCTGTGGTTTGCTTCATAGTGTGTTGCTTAACCCACTGCGCCACCAGGGAGGCCCCGGTTAGTAGAACTTTAAGTGGGATTTTAAAACCCTCAGGAAAAAAAAACAAAATTTTTTTAAAAACACTTCACTAAACAGGCACCAAAGATGATACAAGAATGAAAAGTAAGCATATAAAAAGTTGGTAGGGAAGGCAAACTAAAGCACTTATTAAAATGACTATAATTCTAATAATGGCAATGCCAGATTCAGGTGAAACTATAGAACAACAGGAACTTGCACTTGTTCTGCTAGGAATACAAAAGAAGGCAGATATTATAAAAAGCCCTTTCAAATATACACTAACACTGGACCCAGCAATCTTGCTCCTATGCATTTTGCTCAACTGACTTGGAAAATTGAGTCCACACAAAACATGAATGTTTATAGCAGCTTTATTCACAATAGTTAACATACACACACACTAAAACAGAACTGAGATAATCTTGAAAATGTGAATGACTATAAAACTAGCAAGCATATCTATACCCTGGAATACCAGTAATGACTAATGATGAAAAAACTATGGATAAAAGCCAAATTAATAAAAGAGTATAGATCATCCAGTTCTGATCATATGACATCTGGAAAAATAAAATAGGTGCAGACAAATCAGTGTTTGGCAAGGTGTAGGAGTGATGACTGATGAGAAGAATATTGAAGGCTATTTAGAGGGGTAGAATTAATTTGTATTCTATTAGGTTGGTATATACATGATACAATATATTTTTCTTATCTGTAGAATTACAAACAGAGTTGAGCTCAATTTAGGCAAATTAAATACATAACCAGGAATTGAGAAGATCCCAGAATGGAAGAGAGAATATGCTAAAAGTATCAAACTTTATTACCATGAAAAATTTATTTTTCTGAATTTAAGTGATTTATTCCTTTTTTAAATTAATGTATTTTTCTTATGATGTTTGCTTTATTTCAGATGCAGTCCCCATAATACAATGGAAAACTTTTAACACAGTCTAATTTACTGAGGACTAGGAGTAACTCAACTGTGTGTGTAGTAACATATCTGAAGAGTGTATCATATGCCTCTGTATCAGCTTTCAAAGGGGACTCAGAGAGATTTTGCCAAATAACACTCCTAGTAAGTTGTAGAATCAAGAGTCTGTCTTCTGATATCTTGCCATCAGTCTTCTGATGGCAAAGTATACATTTTCCTTTTAACTACTCTATTTCTCAATATAATAAAGAGGTCATAATTTCAAAAAAACAACAGTCATGTTTCAATTAAAAATTCAATATTGTGGGCCTCCCTGGTGGTCCAAAGGGTTGAGCACTGCACTGTGGAGCTTCTGCAGTCACTGCAGCATGAATTTAGTCCCCAGCTAGGAGGGAGACCCACATGGTGCTGCAGACCTCTCCTGCCTAGCCCGCTGCTCCCCTCAGCAGTGTATTTCAGTAGATCTGCCTGTTCTGCTCCCACTCTGTCTCTGGTGAATCCCCTCACCTCCCATACCACTGGCCTATACCCCAGCTCTTGTATGCATGGATACAATTAAAAACAAAGAATTTAGGAAAAAATACTTCCCTTTTTATCTTTACAAACAAACATATATAAAGCAAGAATATATTCAGTCCCAGTTAGGCTCTCAAAATATTCATGTTATACCCTGATGAGAACGATGTTGGGAAACAAATGTGCATTGAGTGCCATTTATCAAAAACCCTTCGTATATGGCACTACCTGTGATTAGTATTTAAATTAAAGAATATTTATTCTTCCAGAAAGTTACTACAATCTTTTTTATCTAAAGTTAAATTTTTATCATACCTCTAGTAAAAACAATGTTAGTCTTCACAAATTTTAATTTTGTTAAATTGTACTGTATTGCATGCACATATTAACTACTATCTAGAAACATGCTATAAAACAAAATTCTTATATTATTGAGACTGACTTCTAAAGTATTCTCTTTAAAAAACACTTTGTAAAAAATGATTTGAAATCACAGAGTGTATTTAAGTAGGATTTGAGTTATATTTAAAAGTTAAGCAAATTGACAGAAAGCATAGTACAGTTTCCCCTCTAACACATACACCTATAGAATAGCTGTAAAGTACCACCCTACCAACATTCATTGTTAGCAAGTTTGTATGAGATCCCAACAACACTTCAGATATTTTAGAAAATCTCTGAGTATATAAATATGACACATAGCAAAAATGAAAACACCGAGGTTAGGTATTCAGGTAAGTTGACAATAGCATATTTAAGACTAAGAATACACACAAAAGAGCATCATTTCCTAGAACAGCAAAGCCTACACCCATAGTCAACTAACATCTAAAGCAAAAACTAATCATGGTAAAGGATATCTACCAATAGCAACAGCAAAGTATCCTCATGTGCAAATAAAGACGCTAAGGAACAATAAGGACTGTGATAAACCTAACATTCTAAAATAATTAATATATACTTTTGTCAAAATTCAGCAAGTCCATTTGAAAACAGTTGACTGAAGGTGAACAGGTATGGTCTCTCTAAAAGTGGGTGTTGCAAGAAAGTTCCACTATGATGTGAAGAGACTGAAAGCAAAGCCTCAAAATCCCCAGGCCAAAATTCCCTTCTAGGGCAAAGCCCCATACTGAGGATATAATTTTGGGAAAAGACTAAGTAGAACTAAACAGAAAGAAAATAAAGAGTCTAGATAGTCTACAAGTCAAGAATATTTAACAGAATGTAATTATATCAGAAGACAAGTCTCTATATTTCCACAACTCAGAAAAATAGAAAAGGGAATCATAAAGTCAAATAAGAAAAAAATCCCTAAATTATTCCTCCCTCCCACATAAGAAAAACTAATGTCATGTAAAAATGACTAACATAAGGATGTGTGATCAAATCCAATATAAAACTATATCCCAAGAATAGAAATATGCTAGACAGAAATGCCCACAAAAATAGACAAAAAAATACAATATGATATTGGAATAAAATTTACCAGGTCCGAAAAAGGGAATGGAAAATGATTGCTTAAAATATATGGAGATTTTTTTGGGGGGGACAGTTGAAGAGGTTTGGAAACACAGTGGTAATGCTTGGACATACTGTGAATATACTTAATATCAATCAATTGTACACTTAAAAAGGCTCCAGTGTTAAATGTAACATATATTTCCCACAATTAAAAACAGAGTGCCTCACACAGCATTTTGCATACAGAACATATGCCAAAACTGAATCCTGAATAAAATGTGCCTCTCATTGCCTCTCATTTTCTCCCTCTTTGTTACACAGCCTGTAATTCTAATAATTGCTATAGATACAAGTTTCACTGAGTATTGCATAGAGAAATTTGGTAGTTCTAAGACAGAATATGAATGACAAAATAAGAAACTCAAACCACAAGTAACAAGAGATTGATCAAAGCAAATTCAAAAAACAAACAAACAACTTATAGTCTGAAAATTATTATGAGGGGAGGGTAAGAAAATCTCCCCTCCTGAAATAACATTCTTATAAGTTTACATTACACTAAATCTTCTAATTCTTTCTCCTCTATTTATCTCTACTTCTTGTATACCTCTATAGGACTTTATGCTGCCAAACATCTTTTCTTGCCCTAACATCAACTTTCTCCTCAGCATTTTTCTTGTTTTGAATATTTATTGAAATGGCCTTGCATTACAAATTTTTAAAACAGCCTCTCAGAATTCTGCATCTTTTTCAATGACCAAAATAATTATGGAAAAGGGGAATTGCTTTCATTTTGCCTACTTTATTCACTGGTAACATTATGTCAGAATTATAATGACTATATAATAGAGCTCTCACAAAAAAATAATTTTCTATGCTTTATAGAGCTGTAACAGATGACTCTGAGCATCTGAAGATTTGAGACAAAAGTTCAAAGTGTCCTTTAATGAGTTTCACTAGTTACTACTTGCAGCATCTTTGAAGTTATCATCTCAGATGAGTCTCTTCAAGAAAACTTTAATGACTCTACAATGTGAACCTAGTTAGAACACTTTTTTATGCTTTATTGATAGGCATATCTCCCTACAGATTATGAGAAATAAGATCTTATCTACCCCAGGTTAAGAAAAAAGAATTTCCATAATAGCTTGGGACTATAATTATATTTTATCATGGTTTGACAATTTTAACCAGGAAATTAATAAACAGTAATACATGCTACTTCAGCATAGTGGCTATGCCAAAGGATGCAGATAAAGCCATTCAGTCCCCTGTTTTCTAAACTTATCTAAATCTCAATGAGCAAGCTTAGTTAATGAATATAAGACAATTCAGGTAAATAATGCCATTCACATTCAATCAGTTATCCAAAAGTAATGTAAACTGACCTATGTGGAACAGGCAATGCACAGTCTACAAGTAGTATGTACCACACAATCTTTCCAACAACCATTATTAATGTACATCTGTTTCCTAAAATTTCCATCTAATTGCATAAGAAAAAGGAGATTAGAGGGGAAAACATCCTCAAATCTTTGATACATGGAATCATGCAATAATTTCTGGAATTCTCCTGAACATTACAATAGTAAAATAATTACTTGTAAAATCTTCAGTTTTGTGTTCTTAATATAAAAATATGCTTTAAAGATAGAATAGTGGAAATTATGGTTGCAAGTACTACTTCATTTATCCAGATATATTTAAGTTTTTAAAGGTATCAAAGTATTATTTTTGATATATCCAAAACAGATTGACAGTTTCCAAATTAATTTTGATTTAGAGACTGCCTCTGTAGTTAATTGTTATTAATGAATAAATAATTTTGGACATAAATTTTAAGAGTGATGTTATTAAAAATGAAATATTATAAGAAGCATTTAAGATGTTTGAGTTTCTAAAATTGATGAAATTATTAAGACTGGAAAAAACAGAATGTTTAGTATTTTTTCAAGTTTATGGTTTTTTCAGTATGAAACCTGTTTTACTTATAATATCACAAATATACAAAAAAAAAACTCTAGAAGCAAAAATAAAACTAGAAGACATTTCAAAGATATATATGGACTACTCTTAGGATATTTGACAGGCTTTTAGCCAACTGTATTCATATTCTGAATAAATGGAATTCATTGCAGTGAAATTGCTTGAGGAGTCCATGGAAACCATTGGTTCTCTTTCTCCGAGTGGATGAGTAGATGAACAGATGTATGGATCAACAGATGGATGGATGAAGAAATGGATGGATAGACAGAGGGATGCCATAAATGCATCATTTCCTAAATAAGGGGATTGCAAGGTATGAATTTTACATAGTAGGTTTCAAGCAAAAAGAACAAGCAGTTTAAACATAATAGAGAATAACTCTTAAGGGAAATCTGTAACTAGATTTTCAAATGAAAACCTGATTTCATTAGAAGTAGATAATTACATATGACAATCAGTAATACAGGCTTTTTCCTCTTCTGTTTTCTTGTAGTTAGAGCAAGTGAAGTCTCCCCTTCCAAGCACAACTTAGCAAAATAAGACACAACATTTGGATGTATAACAAGTTGATTTTCTGAATTAGTACATTCTTATTCCTTGGAAATTCCTCTTATTCTTTGTATATTCCAATTTTGTTAGAAAGAGATTTAATATATTCAGAGTTAATAATGTTATTAAACAGAATATTTTGCAAGTAGAAATAGTTCATGTAACACTAACTCACCATCAGCATCATAAGTGGCTTTCTTTACAAATTTGAGTGCACGCTAATGAAAATATTTTTAACAGTATCAAAAGTTACTTGTGCATAATTAAAGCTTTTAAATGAAACAATGAAGTGGTTAAAAATGGGTTACTGCCACATCCAACATAAAGTGTATGATGGCAAAGTTATTCATGAACAGAAATGGATTTAAGCATCAAATAAAAGCTTATTTAAAGAAACAATAGCCTAATGTTTTCCAAATAATGGGAGTGTCATGTATATTCAGGAAGCTCAAGAGATACCAAATAGGATGAAACAAAGAAGTCTACACTATAACACATTATAAACAAATTACTAAAGACAGAATTAAGAGAATTTTGAAAACCACACAAGAAAAGTGATTCATCACGTACAAATGATATTACAGTTGGAAAAGAGTTGAATGATACATACAAAGAATCAGTACAAAAAAAAAGGACAAAATGAATTAAGTCAAAGTCAATGTCAAACAGGAACACTATAACTATACAACCTGTACTTCAGAACTGAATGAGAAAAATATGACACCTCCAAAGGGAAAAAAACAAAACAAAACTGACGTACAAACAAAAACTGAGTAACTCATCATTGGACCTGTCTTAAGAAAAATTATAAAGGAAGTTCAAGTTGAAATGAAAGTGTTAAACAACAATATGAAAGTATAAAATTCATTGATAAGTAAAAATATACACTTCAGCATACTGTAATATTGTGCAATATGGGTTTGTACAACATTTTTATCTCTAGCATAAATGATATATATGAAATTATTAAAAGTAACTATAATACAAATAATTGCTGATACATAAAAATAAGTTAAATTGAAATAAAGCATAGAGGGAAGTCTTAATGGTGCAGTTCTCTGTGACTTAAGTGGTTATAAATTAGAGTAATTATGGGTTTATTTAAACCTGGTGGCAACAAACTATAGTAGATACACAGAATTATCCAATGTGATAAAAGCACCTACTTCAGTATAATGTGCACTACTGGAAAAGGATAGTGTGGGATGGAGCGAAAGCCAATCAGGGAAAGAGCAGGTGCTGAGTGATATAGGAAGTCTTTAGCAGGATTGATCATAAAAGACTTTAAGAATAATTACAAGCCAAAAATTCAATAACCTAGAAATGGATAAATTCCTAAAAACATTCAACTTAACAATAATAAATCACAAAGAAATAGAAAGCTTAAATAGAACAATTACAAATAAGGAGATTGAATCAGTAATTAAAAAACTTTCCAACAAAGAAATTCCAGGAAAAGATGCTATGATATCTATTTCCATTACATATTCAAAGACGAATGGACACCAATAATTTTTTTTTCCCAGGAAAATGAAACAAAACAACTGAAGTTGGAGAAATACTTCCAGATACTTCATGAGACCAAAATTATCCTAACATTAAAGCCAGGCAAAAGAAAAATGATACTAGAAGAAAACTACAGCCCTAATGAGCATAAATACAAAATTCTTACAGAATACTTAAGTATTCAACAAGTTGTTAAAAGGACCATGCACCATGAGCAAGTGGGATTTATCCCTTAGGAGTACTGCCACTATATATGTGCGTTATAGAAAAGCAATAAGATGTTAGACATATTGCTTGCTTGGGTAACTATGTGTTTTAGAGCTTACTATAGTTTTTTATAAGATATCTTGGAAATTAAAATGAACCCAAAATTCAAGTTTGATCACTTGTTGTTGTTGTTTTGTATTTCTTGCATTTCCTCTATGATAGCTCTCTAGTTAGGTTTCATGTTACCAGATGCTATATTTATTGATATATTAGAATTCATGAAATGTCATTTTTCCTTAATTATGTTTTGATATATTTACCACATAGTCAGGCACATATGTGAAATAAATGTAACTTATTTACATTTTAACTTATTTGCATATTAACATATCCTCACTAATCCATCATACAAAATTAGTATCCTAACTTTGTTAAGACATCCACTTCCCAGAATTATCCAACTCCCTAAAGTTTATTTTACTGATTCTTTTTCTTTCTTATAAAATAATTTTCTCGAACTTATGCATATCTCCTTAAACAATAGGCTAACTGTCTGTGCTAGGTTTTGAGTTTTATAATAATGTTTAAACTTATTTATCTTTGAATTTTCTAAACATTAAAATTATATCCATTAATTTCATTGATTTTAAAAGATGTATAACGTTCCATTGTATGTTTTTACCTTTCCACTCACAGAAACTGGAACAATTTGCAGATTTGTACTATTAAAAAGAATACCCCTGTTCATGTTTTGTTGATTCTTATACTCAGATACAATTTGTACTGGAAGTGGAATTGTGGAACTGTAATATTACATGTATACTCAACTTTAAAAACATTTTATATTATTTTTGCAAAATTTGATTTTCATATTGTTTTAATAATTATTTTAGTACATACTAAACATTTTTGATATATGCAATGCAAGTATATTACCTCATAGTTTGCTTTGCCTTTGTTTACTTTTAATATTTGTCTAAGGCATATATTTTCAATTAGTTTATCTTTATTAATTACTTCTAATAGAAAGCATTGTAATCATGAAATTAGCTTCTATTATTTTTTCACAACTATATGGTGTACCTTGATAATGATGATTATTCTGTCATTGTTTAAGATATTCATTATCAATATGTATATTAAATCATAATGTCCTATAAATATCTTATCTGCTTAAATATACAACTTAAGCAAACAAAGTTATATAATCGCCATCATTTTGGTGGATGTAAAGATGGAATTATAATCTTAGAGAATCAAATTTTCTATAATTATGTATTAGTTCTGTAAAATTTTCTTCAACAAGTCTAATATAACCATCCCATTTACAAATGTACACTAAAAACTTAAATGACTGGATAGAAACCTAACAATGGAAGTGGAAGACTTATACAAATAAAGCTCTGTTAAAACAGAAAAAGACATAAAGAAAAGGAAAAACAATCTCTGCTCATGGATCAGATGAATTAATCAAAACAGCCATCCTACCGAAAGCAATTTATAGATTCAATGCAAGTCCAAGCAGAATCTCAATGACATTATCCAAAGAAATAGAACAATTATTGCTGAAACTTATATGGAATCACAAAAATACTTTGAGTACCCAAAGGTCTCCTAAATAAAGAAGAATAGAGATTTTACACTGCTAGATTTCAAACTACAGTACAAATCCATAATAATTAAAACAGCCACACATATACAGGTCAGCTAATCTATGATAAAGGAGCAAAGAATATCCACTGGAACAATGATAGTTTTCAATAAATGGTGTTGTGAAAACTGGAATGCTACTTGCAAAAGAATTAAACTAGACTACTACTTCACATAATATACAAAAACCAACTCAAAATGGATATGATTTGAATGTAAGACCTGAAACCACATAATATATAAAAGAAAATGCAGGTATACACCTTAGAAGCATCTTTGAGGACTCATCACCAGAAACAAGGAAAACATATACATTTGGGACTACATCAAACCAAAAGTTTCTGTACAACAAAAGAAGCAGTAACCAAAATGAACAGACAACCTATTCGATGGGAAAAAATATCTGCACTTCATATAACTGATAAGGGACAATATCAAAGATCTACAAAGAGCTTATACAACTCAACAAAAACAAAGCTATCAACCTAATCAAAAATTGGGCAGAAGTCTAAAAGACAACTTCTCCAAAAAGAAATGCAAATGGGGCCCTTCCCTGGTGGCGCAATGGGTTAAGCAATGCACTATGAAGCAAATCACAGCCACTGCAGCATGAGTTCGATCCCTGCTGCCGACCAGAGAGGTGACCCACATGACGTGGCAGACCTCTCCTGCCTCGCCCGCTGCATCCCTCAGCAGTGTACTTCTGTTAATCTACCTGTTCTGCTCCCCACTCTGCCTCTGGTGGATCCTCTCACCCCTGGCACTTCTGGTCTGTACCCCAGTTCTTCTAAGAATAAAAAAAAAAATTAAAAAAAAATGCAAATGGCCAACAGTTATATGAAAAATGCTTAACATCACCTACAATCAGTGAAATGCAAATTAAAGCCACAGTACTCCACACTATGAGAATGGTTCATATTAAAACAACAACAAAAGAAAAAAACCTGGCACAAGAACCACCATAGAACCCTCTTACATGCTGGTGGGAAAGCAAACTGGTTCAATCACCATGGGAGGGATCATTCTAAGTGAAATAAGTGAGAAACCAAAGAAATATAATAGAAAGTTTTACTTATAGGTAAAATATAAGGAAAATAACAAAGGATCAGGGAAAAGGCAAAACTCACTGGCAAACTACAGATCTGACACATACAAGCAGGGAGGAGGTAAGGTCAGGTCAGCAGAGGGAAGAGCACAAAGGACTATATTGATGGTTCACCAATGATGTCAGAGTGGGAGAACTACAGGACTCACACCTGAAGAGATAATTCAAATATTGCACAAAAATGAAAAATGGTGTTAAGAAAATAAATTTTGAAAAGCCTAATATAGTTTTTATTGTCATTCTTCCCTCAGGTGTTCTGGTTAATGTTTGCTTTACATACCTTTATTAACTAGTTTATTTAATTACAGCACTATTACACTTGCTATTTAAAATCATGAAAAGTACAGTCACTACCTCCATTTTGTTGGAAGCTTAAAACTTAACTTTTAAGAATAGTTCTGTTTTCATACTTACTTACTACTTTTAAGTCCTTACCTCAGGATGCAACTTTCATTTTCTAAATTTCTCTTAGACTTTGCCTTTTATTTTTTTTACTAGATTTATTTAATTATATGTGACATCATTTGTAGTCCACAGGGAGTTCCCACCACCATTTCACCCAGTGCACCTTTACCTCTGTCCCTTGTGCTCTTTAGCCCTCATGCTGGTCTCTGTCCCACCCTCTAACACCTGAAATGATACCTTTGGTTTATCTTTGACCTTTTGTTCTTGTCCTGTTTTTTGTTTGTTTGTTTTGGATTGTAATTGCTCATTTCCTTGAACTCTTTTTTTTTTTTTTGTAGTTGTTCATTTCCATTTCTCCTAAAGGTAAAGCCATCTGATATTTTTATCTTGCCTTCTGACTTATTTCACTGAGTATAATTCCTTCTAGCTCCATCCATGTTTCTATAAATGTCTCTAGTTTATCATTTTTGATTGCTAAATAGTATTCCATTGTGTACATGTATCACATCTTCTTGATCCCGTCATCTACTTTTGGGCTTTTGGGTTGTTTACAAATTGTAAATAGTGCTGCAATAAATGTGGGGGTACAGGTACTCTTTTGGATTGGTGTTTCTGTGTTCTATGGGTAGATCCTTAGGTGTGGAATTGTGGGTCATATGTTAGTTCTACTTTTAATAAACTGAGGAACCTCCATAGCCAACAGAATCCAACAATACATAAAATTATACTACATCACAATCAAGTGGGCCTTATTCCAGAAGCTCAAGGATGGTTCAATATATGAAAATCAATCAACGTAACCCAACATATCAACAAAAAGAACAAAAAACATATGATCATATCAATTGATGCAGAAAAGGTATTCGACAAAGTCCAACATCCATTCATGATGAAGGCTATCAAAATCCTTGGAATAGAAGGATCATACCTCAACATGGTAAAAGCTATATACAACAAACCCACAGCTAACATCATCCTCAACATTGGAAAACTGAAAGCATCCCCCTTAAGATCAGGAACAAGACAAGGATGCCCACTCTCTCCACTGCTATTCAATATAATACTGGAAGTCCTAGCCAGAGCAATAAGACAGGAAAAGGACATACAAGGCATCCAAATAGAGAAAGATGAAGTAAAACTATCCTTATTTGCAGATGGTGTGATAATATACTTGGGAAACCCTAAAAGCTCTCCAGAAATTCTAATTCAAACAATCAACCAGTTTAGTAAAGTAGCAGGATACAAAATCAATGCACAAAAGTCAGTAGCCTTCCCATACACAAACAACCAATCTGAAGAACAAGAAATCAAGAAAAATACACCTTTTACAATTGAGGCAAAAAAAAAAAAAATCAAATGCTTGGGAATAACCCTAACAAAAGAAACAAAAGACCTCTATAGAGAAAACTATAAAACATTGTTAAAAGGTATACAAGAGGACACGAAAGAAATGGAAAGATATCCCCTGTTCATGGAAGGGAAGAATCAACATTATCAAAATGGCCATCCTACCAGAAGCAATTTACAGATTCAATGCACTACCAATACAAATCTCAATGAAATTCTTCAAGAAAATCGACCAAATATTGATGAAATGCATATGGAGACACACACACACACACACGGAAAAAAAAAAAAAAAGATTAGCCAAAGCTCTTTTGAGAAAAAAGAAGGAGAATGGAGGTGTCACACTCCCAGACTTCAAACTCTACTACTAAGCAATAGTAATTAAAACAGCATGGTACTGGAACAAAGACAGACATACAGACCAATGGAACCATATAGAAAACACAGAAGTAAAACCACACAACTATGGACAACTGATCTTTGACAAAGGAGGAAAGAATATGCAATGGAACAAGGACAGTTTATTCAATAAATGGTGCTGGAAATACTGGTCGGCCACATTAAAAATAAACGAAACTGGACCACTCTCTCAAACCGCATTCAAAAATCAACTCAAAATGGATAAAATACCTGAAGGTAATAACCGAAACCATAACATATATAGAAGAAAACATCGGTAAAACCCTACAAGACATACATCTCATTAATGTCTTTGAAGACGCATCCCCAAAGCAATAAAAATGAAAGAAAAGATAAACAGCAGGGACTACATCAAATTTAAAAGTTTCTGTACAGCAAAAAAACATTAAACAAAACAAAGAGTCACCCCACTGTCTGGGAAAAAATCTTTGCTCTCCACACATCAGACGAATGTCTGATCACAAATATATAAATGAACTCTCAAAACTCAAGAAAAACAAAGAAAAAACCCAATCAGAAAATGGGCAGAAGAACTTAAAAGACACTTCTCCAAGTAGGATGTGCACATAGCCAACAGGCATATGAGAAAATGTTCAGCATCCCTCATAATCAGGGAAATGCAAATTAAAACCACAACGAGGTATCATCTAACACTGGTAAGAAAGGCACATATCAAAAAAACAAAAAACGACAACCACAAATGTTGGTGAGGATGTGGAGGAAAAGGAACCCTAGTACATTGCTGGTGGGAATGCAAGACTTTGTCTTTTAAATTTGCATACTACTTAATATTTCCTGATCTAGCTAAAACTCACATATTGTCTTTCAATGATGAAGTCTGATGTGGTATTATACTTCCTTTCACCAAAAATTAATGAATTAATAAATATATATATGATATTGAAAAAAATATTTTAGAATACTGTCTGCCATGCTAATGAAAGCTGGAAGTATTATGGAATCTGAATAACTTGAAAATCTTTTTATGCTAGAGAACTACATTTAGTAGAAAATTATTAAATTGTAGCAAACCATCTTATTGACATGGAGCTATCAACAGAAAGTTCTTAGCAACAGAAATTGTGTTATTCCAAAACATATAGATATGGTAAATAATTTTATTTCTATTCTCTCTAGACTAATTATCATTCCCTTCACATAAGACCCAGGTTTATCAAACTTCTGTCACATTTATTAACATTCCATATTCTCACTAAAGTCTGAATACTTTAGGATTGGATCATATACAAAAGAAATGAAAATGATTGTCAATCCAAAACCTTTAATCCAGAAGGTGAGCAACTGCAGAGTTGCAATCCTACACACCAGTCCAAGTATCTAAAGATAGCCTCAAGAAAAACTATCACACAATTCAGCAGTATTGTATTCCTCAAACCATTTAAAGCATTCCTCCACCTGACTCTGAATTTGAGATGGTTTCCTAGGACACTAGCAGAATCAGCTCCTTAGAGTACTTGTCCCTGAATAAACCTTTGCTTTCTTAACTCTTATTCTTGTCTCTTGTGTTTGACTTGTGAGTAATGAGCACCCAAACCTGAGTACAGAAATGCATTTATTTGCCAATGCTGGAATCTACAGCATCATTTTTTTTTTCTTGCTTGCTTCTCCCACTTCAGTCACCCAATCCTGGAAATATAATTTTGACTCAATTCAGTCATCTTAATCTCCATTAATATATCCTAGATCTAAATAACTATCATCTGTTTGACTGCTTTTGGAACAATGCCCTATCTATTAGCCCTTAATTATTTTCCATTTTTGGAAGAAGAGTGACTGTTTCCTAAGACCCATACTTAAAAATAACATTTACCTAACTAAAACCTTCTGGTACTTAGTCATCCCACTTCAAATAATATCCAAACAACAAAATTCTACATGTAATTTCTTATCGTTTCAATTCTTCTCTCTATACTAATTTTTATTCCCTTCACCTAAAACTCAGGTTCATCAAACTTCTAGCAGATTTATTTAACTTTATATTTTCTCTAAAATCTATATATTTGTAAGTGATACAATTTTCCATGGTATATTCTTACATACACAGCTAAATAATGATTTTTAAGTTCATGTGCACATTTAAAACACTATCTTTCAAATATATTTTATGCCCAGTGCTTGGTATAATAGCTATAATGTGCAATAAATATTTGAATACCTTAATAAAGAGAGGAAGGGGAGGGGAAGGACCAAGGAGAAATATTCTATAAACCAAAGACATTTGCCAGTTTTATTTAAAATTGTAAGATTTTTATGGACCTTAACTATGCATTTTCAATTTATTTCATTCTGGTTCCTTTTCACAAAGTCAAAGTACGACTCTAGGGTAGAGCTATAAGAAAAACTGCAGGATGGCTGGGCTGTTGGTGATGTGTGGTGAATTGACATACAGTTATGGAAGTGTATACCTATAACCCTCAGACATATTTTGTATATGATGTAAATCAACATTACCTCAATAAAAATGACTTTAAAAATTATGTATTTCTTCAAATTCTATTTTAAGAGTTTGTATTTTTTATATTGGACACCTATTTTTAATAGAAATCTTCTTCCCATGTAAAATGTAAGCCTGAGAAACACAAACCTGTAAGTGATCAAAGAGAAAAATTCAATATATTTTGTACAAACTTCTACAGACAGAATGAAACATGGGCGTTTGTGAGTAAACACTTATATTTTAAATCTAATTGCACAGGCTTGCATGAATATATTTAGAGTTAAGGTAGGAATTTAGGTTTACTGTAAATAAAAATCCTTGACTTTTAGATCCACCAACTTTATTTTTTTAATTCTTCTCTTAGACAAAGTATAAAACCTATGGCATATATATATTTATTTTTATATTTCCATTCCTAACTTTTTCCAAATAATTGGAGCCAAAATCAGAGGTGTTTGCATTCTTCACTTCCTCTCCCACTTGCCTGCTTTATATGTATGATATGTGAGCCTAAGTGTATGTTAGCATTTTAGACTAATATGTCATTTTGAGAGTCCAAGTACAGTGTCATAATGCCATAAAAACTAAGTTAGACTTAAATATGGAGCTATTGTTCATAGGATGAAATCTATTTTACAGATATGCCACCAAGCTAAAAGAATAATTTGTCAAAATCCCACTGTTTTCCATATCTCCAAATCTAGGAAATGATTTTCAAAATATTTCCCCATTTACTTAACACACACCTAATAGATATGTTTAATACTGCAGCACAAATATAGACGTGTAAAAGAAAAAAAAAAACTATTCTTCAGATAGTTTAATGAAAAATACTAGCAAATGAAGCAGAGCTAGGGGTTATAAAGCACTTAAGTAACATTACAAGACATAGGTGTTTCTTATGCCACAACTTAATCAGAAAACAGCATTGTTGGAAGTTTGAAGAAAAATAATTTCCTAAGCAAAGTTTTGTGTTGCATCCTAAAGAGAAATCACAAATGACTAAAATAGTATATAGGGGAAAATAAGTATTTTGACCTTGTTACAACAAAAGGTTATAGAATGATGGCAGAAAAAAGGGAAATACACAAGTGTCAAAGATCACAAATCATTTACCAAGCTTAAAAGTTTGCTTTAGATTAAAATCCCTTCAGTGAATTCATATAGTTGATAATAAATGAACACTGGATACAAGGTAGGTTCTCAAAACAACTACGTTTAACTACCACATTTCAGAAAAAATATTTGTGAGATAAGGAAATCATCAACAGAAAGGAAACAAAATAAAGGGAGAAGTACAAATGAAGAACTTGTACCAGTGTTTCTTAAATGCTTATTTGCCTTTGAGTCAAATACAAAAAATAGTCAGATCTTTTTAAAAATGAAGATAATACAAAGTATGACATTTGAACTGATCTGCATCTATGTGTGATTACACAGGATTGTGTCTCTTGTGAGCATTCCATTGTTAGAAGATTTTCTTGTGTAATTATAAGATGAAAAACAGATTGCTGATATTACCCTCTGTGATGGGACTCCTTGCTGCTGCAAATGGAAGGAGATTTTTTGAGTTAATTGAAAACACAGCTTGATCTCTCATACAGTTTAAATACAGAAATTCAATGCATAGAAAAATAATAAATAAATTGTACTAAAATAATGCCTGAATAGAGATAAATTGGAAGAATAAAAAGACTTCTGAATTATAATTATATCATCTTGATTTATCTTGAAACAAAATGGATACATTACTTGCAGCATGAAGATTTATTGCTAAGTGAATACTCATCATCAGAATCAAACATTCAAATTAGTACTAGCACATACTGCCTAAGGTGGCTGGGAATGAGAAATTTTGCCAGAGACATGGTGAAATTATTAAGTAAGCCAAAAAGTTAACGACTAATTGATAATTGAGCCAGTAACATATTTGTGACTAATCAACTTAATGATCTTTCTCTTCTTTAAATATATCCAACAAAATATTTAAAACAGGCATCCTTCTAAGTGTTAGGAAAGAGTCATAAACTAGTTGTACAGCTCAATGACAGCTACAGAAAGAAAGATAGAAAACTTTGGTTGAATAAATTATAATTGTTTGAATAAATTAATTCAGGAAAATGAAAAGAAGTTGGGGGAGAGAGGCTGATATTTACCATATAGTGGTTAAGAACAGTATTCCTCAGGTCAAATGAAATGGAACAGAATCAGTGGAAGTGAATCACAAGGTTATCATTTCCTTACAAATATACTTTATATTGTGTTAGAATACATATGCAAATATTCATTGTATAATTACATGAAACCAATGTACACATTTAAATTTTAATATGTGTACATGTATAAACTTTAAATTTTAAATGTATTCTCTCAATTAATTTTTGAGTTCCTTCAGGAATAAAACAAAGTCATGGTTATTCCAGGATCAAATAAATTCATAATTATTCTCAACATCTTTCTACCTCTTATCTTCTAGGTACCAAAGTCAGGAGTAGAAATAGTTGTACCATTGATTAAAGTGTGAAATTTACTTAGATATAAAATATGAATATTCATTAGGACACACCAGATATATGTGTAGATGGTATCTCTATAGACATATAACCACCTTAATATAAACATGTAACATACATGTATGTGAGTGCATATGTACATCATCAATACACATGAATTCCATTTCTAATTCAAAATGACAACCTAAAACCACAGGCATCCTTGTTAAAGATATTTACCAACCTTCATTCCTAAATTCTTGACTTCCTAGTCAAACTTATTATTTCGTACTGGTAAGTGTCAGGTTGGCATTTGAACAGCTCCCCATTCAGATAAAGACAAAATGATTGCTGACTTTGCTGTTATTGATAGCAATGCTTCTGATGCTACTGCAGCCCATTGTCAGTTAGAATTAAAACAATGTGTAAAATCAAGATTTTTTTTTTTTTAGAAATTCACATATGTCAAAGGAATTCCTGTGAGAAAACTGACTGAAGGCCAAAAGGTACACAGGAGTGCTTATCATAAAAATATGAGTATCATAGTTACAGAATGTACTTGTTTGAAGAACATATATAATATTTTCAATTTAAAGACATATTGCTTCTACCCTGACACCTAAAACCCAACAGATTTTCTTATAACTTAGGTTATATGGGCACTTTATGTCCAAGGTACTTGTATTAAGTTTTTCAAGCATGGTAGCAAGCCACGAAGAGTATCTCAAGCATCTGAATATCTCAGATCTCTAGTAATATGCTCTGTGAATCTTCTATTGGGACTGTTCAAAGATTTAATAGTTCAGGGCCTCCCTGGTGGTGCAGTGGGTTAAGCAACGCACTATGAAGCAAACCGCAGTTACTGCAGCACGAGTTCGATCCCTGCTGCCGGCCAGGGAGGGGA
>JAGFMF010011579.1:670335-680658 GCA_019455555.1 Galemys pyrenaicus | reverse complement strand
CTGCTCCCTGCTCTCTGTGGTGAATCCTCTCACCCCCCCCACACCTCTGGCCTGTACCCCAGTGCTTGTATGCATAAATAAATAAATCTTAAAAAAAAAGATTTAATAGTTCATACCCATCTAAAATACACAATTATTGGATATAAGTTAACACAATCGTGCATTCTATCCAGAATTTAGAGTCTTTAACTTTTCAATATCACATTAAAACTCTCGAGATCATATGACTCACATGTGATAGATGCTTCCTCTCTACTCTTAAGTTCAATAGGTCCAAACTGGCTTACTATGGCATTTTCGTGATAGCAATGTGCGTTCAATTTTAAGAGGATACCATAAACTTTTTCAACAACTAGATTCTTGTACATTTCATTGAAGTGGAAGGACTTTGAATTATCATGAGATTATTTTTACCCTTTTAGTAGTTATATGTCAAATTATTTTCTAACTTTATTTGTTCCTTCATATCTTCAAATAGAATCAGCATATTTTTTGTCAAATAATTTCTATTACATTGTGAATTATGTCAAAACTCAAGATCTTTGCATGATTCTGCAGAAAGAATAACTAACATAGACTCAAGGCAAGTACATGAAAATATTATTCTCTTCAGTTGAAAGGAACTGTTTCTAATAATCTGCTTCACTAATACAGTGTAGGAGCAACTGCTAGATCACGAACTTCACAATATGTTATGCAGGCCTTGTTCCAGTAAGGATATTACTTTTGAAACAACAATGAAATTGAAAAAAGGACCATAACTTGGCTATTCTAAGTAGTTTTTCAATGAACATAGAATTCCATACATCCACTTGAATAAGTGTGTTTGCATTCTCCAGATACTTAGGAGTTGAGTTAGTGGATCTTATGGTATACTACTTTTTATATTTTGAAAAATCTCCATACTAGTTTTCATAGGGATGGGACAGTCTACGTCCCCACCAACAGTGTACAAGAGTAACTTTTCATCCCCAGTCTCATCAACAGTTGTTTCTAGAATTTTTTTAAAGATTTATTTATTTATGCATACAAGAGCTGGAATACAAGCCAGAGTCGTGGGAGGTGAGAGGATTCGCCAGAGACAGAGTGGGGGACAGAAAAGACAGACTGACTGAAATACACTGCTGAGAGGAGCAGCAGGCAAGGCAGTAAAGGTCTGCTGTGCCATGTGGGTTCCCTCCCTGGCCAGGGATCAAAGTGGTGCTGCTGTGCTGAGGCTGCTTCAAAGCATGGTTCTCAACTCGCTGTGCCACCAGAGAGGCCCTATTACTAGAATTTTTAATGTGGGCTTTTCCTCAAAAATGCGATATGGTATTTCTAGTTTTGATTGACACTTCAAGGTAAGCAATGATGAACATTTGTATGGGTTTATGGGCCATCTGTATATCTTCTTTAGAAAAATGTCTACTTAGGTCTTCTGCCCATTTTGCTATTGCTTGTAATTTTAGTTGTGTGACTTCTTTATAAATCTTAGATATTAGTTCCCTCTTAGATGTATGATGTAAAAATATCTTCTTACATTCAGTAGAGTGTTTTTTTTTTCACTTTAGTCAATGAATAGTTTTTTTCATTGTGCACAATTTTTTTAGTTCGATGTAGTCTCACTTGTTTACTTTTTTCTTTTGTTACCTGTGCTGTTGGAATTAATTACACAAAGATATCATTGAGGACAATGATGTGGAGTGTTTTACCTTAAGGCTTTACATTCAAGTTTTTAATTCATTTTGTGTTAATTTTTGTACAATGAGTGAGACAATGGTCTAATTTCATTCCTTTGTATGTGGCTGTTAGATAATAAATGATTTGATTTTAATGAAAGTGTCAACTCTGAATATCTAGAGAGTCATAATTAGGACATTTTGGAGAATCAAGAATCTCAGTTTCATTTTGAGCTCACTCAAGTAATTAATCCCGTTTTTTCTAAAAGAGGTACTAGTTTTCATACTAGACACTTGATAAATCTGCCACACACTCAGTTACATCCTGGGTATAATTTTCAGTCACTTCTATTTTACAAGTACAGGAGTTTACCATGAAATCTATCACTGTGACTTGAAAGTTGAAAGTTATTTCCTGAGCTTGTTATTTTTATTCTGTAAACTGCAGTTTAGTATACATTATCAACCCAGCACACTAACACTTGTCATGTCTAATAGTCATATACAGCAGTCACATTCTTCCTAATCTTCCTTAAGTGCTTCTTCTTAAGATCTGGTTATCGTAATTTATCCATACCCCTAAAAAAACTTTTTCATCATAAATAAATTTAATATGGAGCCAAGGTAAATCCTGGAATTGCACCTGTGAGGGTCCATTTCCTAAAAACTCACTGTTGCCATTATTGTTAAATTATTGGTCCAGTCAGAACACAGACAGACTGAAGTGCCATCACAGCAATTCAACTTCTTTCTCACATCATATTCAGCGACACCACTTAGGAAGTTAGAAATTTTTGAAGATGGGAGTATTTATACCTTACAAATGAATGGATTTTACAAATCCTGGAACCCCCTAGCTATACCCTCATCAGAGTCAATTATTAAACATTTGCCATCATTATCACTGCATTTCCATATTTAAAGAAGTTTAGGGCCTCCCTGGTGGCACAAGGGGTTGAGCAGCACTATGAAGCAAACCGCAGCCACTGCAGCATGAGTTCAATCCGCTGCCAGCCATGGCGCGGAAGACCTCTCCTGCTGTGCCCGTTGCTCCCCTCAGCAGTGTAATTCGGTTGATCTGCCTGTTCTGCTCCCCGCTCTCTGTGATGAATCCTCTCACTCCCACACCTCTGGCCTGTACCCCAGTGCTTGTATGCATAAATAAATAAATCTTTGAAAAAAAATAAAAATAAAGAAGTCTAATACAAGAAACTTGATTGATTAAACATATTCTGGAAACGAAGTGTAAAATGGTGTCTGTGCAGTTACCTAGAAATCAGTATTTACAGAAATAAGTTTCAGCACCCAAGAGCAGGAAAATATGAGACATTATTATGATAACTTAGTATCTCAAAGAAGCAGTGCAAAGGGTGTGTGGGGGGGGGTGGGTTCTAAGAGAAGTACTATACTTATAGTGCTTGGATCTCTAAGCTGTTCAGACCACAGAGTGACAGAGACTGTGATATGACCTAGAAGAAACAAACACTGCTATGTGGGAACGTCTAGCTTCTGACAAGTCAGTTTATTTTTCAATGCACTGCAAGGAGAGGCTGGGTAACTGTTCTATCTGATAACTGGGTATGATGTGTTTGCTCTTGGTAGCACTGAGTTCAACAAAGCTGATGCTGAAAATGCTTCTGGAAGTTGATGAAAACTGACAATGATGACTGGGGGAATACTAACAGTGATTTGTAAATATAAAAAAGTCTTATTCTTTTTTTCTCATCTTCTGATGTTCCCTTTGTATCTCCCAACATAAATCCTAAAAGAAAGTCAGATGGCAGAGAAATTTGGAGCACTCACAGTCAAACCTTAGGGACACAAATTATAATATGAAAGATAGAACTGGGATTAAAAGATAAATCAGATCTGTGTTTTTGTGTCTTTGGGTAGATTCCTAGGAGCAGGATTGCCCGATCATATGGTAGTTCCATTTCTAGTAGACTGAGGAACCTCCATACGGCCTTCCATAATGGTTGGATTAGCTTGCATTCCCACCAGTAGTGTACTATGGTTCCTTTTTCTCCACATCCTCGTCAGCACTTATTGTTGTTGTTTGTTTTTGATTTGCGCCATTCTTACCAGCATAAGATGAGAATTTAGATCTACTGTAAATGATTTTCAAATTCCACACTGAGGGCAATTGAAGGGGTATGAAGAACTCGATAGGGACTAAACTAATTAAAAAATACTTACAAAAATCACATAACATTAGTATTGAGGATATATAGGAAAGGGTGGAATTTATGGAAAAGGACCATAGGAGACCTTCACAATAATTTAAAACACTAATGGGCTAGAGAGACTGAGTAATATAAACAATTCCTCAAGATTCCAAAGTTTATTTTGTCTTCATCTGTTTAAATAACACTAAAAAATACTAGCTTTACATTTGAAAACTATTTTTCCATTACAATTTTTAAAATGTTCTTAATACACCCAAAAAAATAAAGTACTGTGTACAAAATTTATTTCATTGCTTTCAACTTTGCTTTCAGAACAAAGAAATTATTGTCAATAGAAAAACTAGTTTTTAAAGGTGTGTTTTAGTCATCAATTGGATATGAGGATTAAAAACATAGTATTCTAAGTTAGAAATGTATTATTTCAGGGGCTCTTCTTGGTGACACAAGGGGTTAAATTATAGTACTATCAAGTTATGTCTAGCCTCTTAGCACTGAGTTCAATCCCCAGGCAGGGAGGTGACACAAATGGCTCAGCAGAGCTCTCCTGTTTAGTCCACTGCTCCCCTCAGCAGTCAGTGCATTTCAGTCTGTCCCCACTCTGTCTCTGATGAGCCCTCTCACCTCCCACATCTCTGGCCTGTACCCCAGTTCTTATATGCATAAACCATAAAGCTTTAAAAAAAAGAAATATATTAATTTACCTCTAGTTACTTTGCAGATGAAATGATTAAGTCAATTATCTGGAATAAAATAAAAACAGTTAATAACTAATTTCATAGCTTCATAATAACTTATGTCCTAATAAATACATTCAAATCCAAAGCAAAGTATTCTTCCACTCAGTTTCCATTAAGACATAATAGCCTATAACACACTGAAAATTATTTAAGGCCTTGATTATCACATAGCAACATTGGTGGTCCCATGTATCCTAATTAAAATCAGATAAAGAATTAGAGTTTTAATCTCAGAGGGGGAATTCATGTTGTTTGGAAAAAAATATTTACCAAGGAGTTTTGTACATGAACTTGTACATAGTCACTTATGACCCTAAGCACCACTAGGACTTCAGAAAGTCAAGATGAGGCAGTGAAATAGCAAAGACATTACAATTATTAAAAATTGGTCCCAACACTAGTAGAGAGCCAAGCAATTAAATTAAAATAGTCTGAAAAATCAGTAGTTTGGATAATATTCAGGTATTCTTTGGCCTCCAAAGTTCCAACTAATAAGTAGAAAATAGGAATAAAGCATCTCAGGCAGCAGTTCAGTTTTTGAAAATTGGGAAAACATGTTAAGGCAGATGTCCAATGCTACAAATGAAATCAGTATGTGCAGGGACAGATCATGAAGTTGTACTACGATGCAAGATTTTTTTTTCACTCACCTGATTAATCAGGTTTTGGTTCTCATTAAGAGAAAGGACATGAAGGAGACTGAATTCTGAATTCCTGATCTAATGTGTTATCTCACCCTTTTGCACTTTAAGATGAATTACTGTAGGACAAGAATTAGTTGACATACGTACACAGTTCCTGGCAGGACTGCCTTACACAATGAGATAGAATTGTACTGATAGATGGTACCTACAAAAAAAGACACTGATGCAGGTACCAGGGGAAGGCAAGACAGGTAAAACAAAGTGAAGTAAGTGGTCTAATAATCAGTGGCTAAAATTATCAATAAATACTTGAACAAAAGTAGTGAGTAAAATTATAACTTGCAAAAACCTAAAAAAAAAAAAATGAGAAGCTTTAGAAACATGCATGAACCAAATTAGTCAAATCTTTATCATTATTTATCACTGGACCATATATAGTACAAAAACAAAAGTAAATGGGATGCACGAATTACTTCACATCCTACATTTTGATAACCAAATAATTTGAATATAAGCTCTAAACATATCCATTAATATAGCCCATAAAAATGTTTTTTTTTTCAGGCTGTCTCAGCATTGTCTTTGAATTCATATGAGCATCCAAAAAGCAATACAAAGCAATTTAATTCTTTACAGCAATCTTGAAAAATGTCAAAGGTGCTACACAATACCTGGGGAAAATTTCTTATACTACTTGTCACCCAATTTTCTTTCCAAACCTCAAACACTGATACTGCATGTATTCCTAAATCTCTCTTGCTCCAGTCTTCCCAAGATTTGCTCAAATTCAGACCAGTTCTGTGCTTCTAAAAGACCATGCACCTCTACTCTCACCTACAAATACTCTTCAAAAAAAAAAAAAAATGACACTGTTCTCCATGATGGTACAAGGGGTTAAGCACAGCACAATAAAGCAGTAGCAGCCACTGCAGCATGAGTTTGATCCCAGACCAGGGAGGTGAGGCAGATCTCGTCTGGCTCACCCATTGCAGATTTGACCTTAAAGCACAAATTGCTCCATAATTAATTTCTCATCTTTTGCTTTATAAACAATCACACTGGTACCCACATCAGATCTAAAAAATAAAATCTACCTTTGAGGTAAAAATGGCATCTCCAAAATAATTTATCTGCATATGGTAGTAAGATGGTATCATCTTACTGTAAAAGGAATGTAGAGTGACTTGAAAGTACATTCTGGGACAATGGTGTTGTGCATGTAGCCCTACCCTACCCCTCCCCATACATCTTATCTGCTGTAATTAAAAGAAATTAGACATTAAAATCCCTATTCATTTAAGAACAGTATTTCTATTGAGTCTATGGTTAAAGCATTTGGGAAAATGCATGTGCACAAGTGCTCAGTGAGTGTGTTAACATTATGCATGGTATGAAGATGCATGTGTACAAGTGTGATGTGTGTGTGTAACATTATGCATGGTGTGTACATGATTTTCAACCAAGATTTTAAAAATAAAATAATATAAAAATTAAATGGCTCTCTCGCAGTTTTAAAGAGGATTTCCTACATTATTTCTAAGAGATAATCTTCTGATAGTTCCCAGCTGTGAGGATTGTATTTCAAATAAACATTGGTGCCATTTTAGTACATCACCATATTACAGCTGTTGAATAAAGAATAAATTTAGATTTTTTAAAAATTGTCAAGGGAGAAGGTCACAAATGCTGAATAAATTAGTAATACAAACTCTTTTTGCATTTAGTTCATATTTTAAGTGTAGAAACAAATTGAAATTTCAAATCTTATATTGTACTGCATGATATCATATTACTGTAAAAGGAATGTAGAGTGACTTGAAAGTACATTCTGGGATTATGGTAGTAGAGCATGGGTGAACTGGTGGTGGTAATTTCATGGGGAAATCATACAGTGTACAAATATGAAGGATGATGTAATAAATATACATTAAAAAAGTACATTCTGAATTCTAAAGCATTATTATTTATCTAGTAAGCAATGATCTTAAAGTGATGAAACAAAAAAGACTTGGAAATGGTTATATATTAAATTTAAAAAGTAGAGTGAACTATTAAAAAATAATGATTAGACTGTATTATAGATTAAGATAAGAGTACATTCAGGTTATTTTGCTTAGGAGAAATTATCTGTTTATAAGCAATACATTTATTTCATTATATTACTGAGGTCCTTGGCTGTAACTAAGATGCAATTACAAACAAAAGATCTTAATTGTGTTTAGATATGCTTGAAATCACATTTCAATAAAAAATATACAGCACTAATATCATTCTAGATTTGGTTTTCATGCTCCCCTCTCAAATAATAACTTCAAGTACTATTCAAATTTCATTAGACTATATAAAGTCATAGAATTTGTAGAACTAAGTAGAATGATGCAGGACGTGTTTCTTTTTTACTCTTCTATTTACTGGGTTTGCTTTGCTATTTTTTTCTAAATATGAAAGATAGAGAGCTTAGAACATTTATATTTATGTCACCTTTCATTATTATAAACATTTTTCCTCATAACTGTAGTCCATCAGGTTTGACATATCACTTTAGCGATAGTCTTCACTTCAAAATACTTTTTTGATTTTTCTTGCTATTTCTTCACTGATCAGTGCTATTCAGATTTTGGTTAATTTGCAAGCAGTAAGATTCTCTTCATAAGTTTTTATCAATAAATTTTCATTTAATAGTATCATCATCATAGAGCACCCTTAAATAGGTTCAGCCATTGAAGTGTGCTAGACTTGTATTATAAACCACTATATTGTCTACCTGAAGAATGCCCTAGCCTGCTAGGGCTACTATAACAAAATATAATACAGTGGGTAGCTTAAACAAGATTACCCACCCCCACCGCAGTTCTAGAGTTTAGCACTGTGAAGTCAGGATGCTTGGATGGTTGGCTGGGCTTTGGTGAGAAATGTCTACTTGATTTGCAGAGAGCTCCCATGTCCTCATATATTCACATGCAAAGAGAAAGCTCTCCAATATCTATTAAAAGGTCACTAATTTCATCATGAGATCCCACCTTCATGATTTCTTCAAATCTAACTGCTTCCCATAGATACCAGTTACAAATACAATTTAAAAAGAGTTTCACAGGAAATTTCATATGCTTCATAATGAGGAAATTTCACTGATTTAAAAGTAGCATGTGTATACAAATAGCAAAGGTATCCAGTTTATTTGCCATCCTAGAAAATAAAGAAATTAAACTCCAAAGGACTTCTCATTAATGTACAATTTTGAAAGACACTTTAACTTTTAATATAACTTGAATAAAATCCTTGTAAATGTTCATTATTAATAAATTATGGTAGTGCCAGAATATGTATAAAGACAAAAAAACGATATGCATGTTGTAGAAACCAAAAATCTCTATGGTTACTTTAAGAGATATGAGGGTGCCAATTGTTTTGAATTTTAAAGTATTTTATAATAAAGTATTTTTTGTTTCTAAGTAGCGCTACATATACCTATGCGTACATATACCTACATATACCTATACATATACCTACATATACCTATACATATACCTATAAAATCACATGGAAATATGAATGCTAATGGCTATAAGAAAACAGCATTCATAACCTATAAAATATAGGAATGAAATCAAAGAACAACACAGCAATTAGCAACATATGCGAACCTGAACTTCTGACAGAGATTTCAGCTATCAGTATTTGAACTCCTTGCCTTCACTTTTTATAAAGACATAGGTAATGAATGTATGACTTTTATAAGGAGAAAATGAATAAATGGGGGGAGAATTCGTGGTGGGCAGATTAGGGGTTAAGTGTCAGGGCTATCACCAGCTAGGGTCCAGTTCCATCCCTGGACAAAGAGCTTTCCACGTATGGGGCAGCAGACCTCTTCTGTCTTACCTGCTGTTCCCCTTAGCTGTATACTTCAGTAAATATTCCTGTTCTGCTTCCTACTCTGTCTCTAGTAAATTCTCTCTCCCTGCATCTATGGCCTACATCCTAGCTCTATGCAAAAAAATAATAATAATAAATTAAAAATACATATTTACATATCAATACATTCCATCTAATACACAACTTCATAAAGTGGCAAAAGTTATAAATTTTGCTAAAACATAGTAAAGTAATAAACAACATGCAGTCAATTTCTCATTTAAATTGTTCTCAAAATAATTTCAGTGTGCACTTCTATTCTTAAATAAATGTATTATCTTTTTAAATCATTTTAATAGACATACCTATAAATCACATCTCAAAAGTATAATAATGTAATTTTCATTAGCTGTGATATAAAAATAAAGTCTATGTATGTCATACTATACATATAAGTTAATTCAACATAATTCCCTAAAAAAAGCTCAGATTTTATAATATACAAACAACTCTTACGATAGGTTAAACTTACTAAAATAGTAAATTTCTATGTGAAATCTATTACAATTCAGCTACTGAAATTTATGCAATTCTCAATCTAGTTAGATTTAAGTCTAAACTGGAAATATTCTTTGTTCAAGAAACAGCATGACATAAAATACAATAATGACTATAGGATCTATATATTATTTCTGTCTCTCTGTTGTAGGTACAGAGTTCCATAGAGTTTCCTGAAATTGCTAAGTGATCCTGCAGCTTCAAACCATGACAGTTTCTTTCATGGACTGAAAAGTAAATCTTTCTAACTTTAAGGTAAAACAAAAGTCCCAATATTGCTTCTTATTGTCCTGGATTGTTCCATGTGTTTACCCATATGGGCTAGCATAGTATGAACTAACTGGTTTAGTTTAGAACATGTGATATGTTGTTATTTTTTCTTCTATTGGTATTGCTCAAGAAATGAAATCTCGGCCTCCCTGGTGGTGCAGTGGGTTAACCAACACACTAAGAAGCAAACCACAGCCACTGCAGCACGAGCTTGATCCCTGCCACTGGCCAGGGAGGAGACCCACATGGAGTAGCAGACCTCTCCTGCCTCATGGGCTGCTCCCCTCAGCAGTGTGTTTCAGTCAGTCTGCCTGTTCTGCTCCCCACTCTGTCTCTGGTGAATCCTCTCACCTTCCATGACTCTGGCCTGTACCTCAGCTCTCGTATGTATAAATAAAAAAAAAAAAAAAAAAAAAAT
>JAGFMF010011579.1:621530-670270 GCA_019455555.1 Galemys pyrenaicus | reverse complement strand
CTGCTCCCCGCTCTGTCTGTGGTGAATCCTCTCACCCCCCACACCTCTGGCCTGTACCCCAGTGCTTGTATGAATAAATAAATAAATCTTAAAAAAAAATAGAAAGAAATGAAATCTCTAACAGATGTCAGCTAGAATCTGGTTTATTTCTACCAGCCAGACCCATGGTTATTGTGCAGTATATAAACAATTTCATGAAGCTCTAACATCAGATGAAGTCCTCTGGAACTCTGATAGTATGAGACCAAAAATTTGAAACTACTCCTAATTGCATCTCAGCACAGACCAAAAGAAGAAATCAGTAACCATAAAAATTACCAGTCCATTTGCAACAGCTACTAACTTTTCCTATGGATAAGATTAAACTCACTCCATTCTTCTGCCCTCCCCCCATAAATCACTGACTCACCCTCAATTAATGACAGCACCTACAATAGTGTAATACCTACTACTCTGAATGTACCCTCCTATCAAATGAAAATAGAATAAATTCAATATTGGAAAAGTGCCATCACTGAAGCCATGTTAAAATCAGTCTCAAGGAAGGCCACACATAAGATGTTTGTTGTTCTCTTCAAACAAGACCTCTATCTTGGACACTAAGCACCAACATTCCACAAAACCAACAATTATAATATTCTACCTCAAAGGATTGAGAAAGGGCACTTTTACCTACTTTTACTTTATGTCCCTGCCAAATGAGTATTTTTACACTGTAATTCCATCTGACCATTAACTTATGCATTGCATTGCCTTGTCCTTTTTCAGTCTATAAGAGTGAGTTCCTCTGTAGAACCTGATTTTGTGCTTTTTTTAATATTTATTTATTTATGCATACAAGAACTGGGGTACAGGCCACAGGTATGGGGGGGTAAGAAGATCTACCAGAAACAGATTGGGGAAAAGAACAGGCAGATCAACTGAAATACACTGCTGAGGGGAGCAGTGGGCACGGTAGGAGAGGTCTGCTTCACCATGTGGGTCACCCCCCTGGCTGGAAGCAGTGTTCAAACTCAAACTTCAGTGGCTGTGGTCTACCTCACAGTGTGTCGCTCAACCCACTGTACCACCAGGGAGGCCCCGATTTTGTGCTTTTAACCCAAACTGTAATCACCCAATTGTAATTATCTGTGCTCACAGTGACATTTAACTACTGGACATCAACATTACATATTTCCTTTAAAAGAAAAATAGAGATGGGAAGGGGAAGGGATGAAGTCAAAGAAGGGGGGATCACAAGGTCTATGGTGGTGAACTAGGGTTTCTTGGTGGCAGGTCCACAATGGCCACAGCTCCTGAGTGGGTGGATCCTACACTTCTATAATGGAAATACCAATGTAAAATGAACAATGACCCAAAAATCATTTTAGAAAAATTAATGTGTAGAGAGCAAATTAAAAAAATAGAAAAAAGTAATCCCAAGTGATATCAGATTTTGATTATTAATAAAATATTTATATATAAAAACAGCAAGTCTGAATCAATCTGTAAGTAACAGTGGGTCATTTTCACATCTCTTCAGTGCATTCTTAAGGAAAAAGATAAATCTTGCATTGCCTTTTTCTATCAACAATATCTCTTTAGAGCAGAAGTTCAAAATGAATAAATTGCCCATATCAATCAAAATTATAGGGTTTACTGAAAATAACAAGAATGTAAATTGGTTTGAAAGTTGTCATGTGCTGAGAAATAGAAGACTTCAATTTCAGGGTAGGTTGGAGACTGTATTAGAGGTGAGAGGTGTATGGAAAGTGATGTTGCTATTATTTCTGGAGTTATCTCATCACTCTCAACTTAAGATAGTGGACAATGACTTCAGATATTCTTGGGTCCTGTAGTAAGAGATAGAATAGCATTATAAAACTACTGAACTAGGAGTTCAGACTTTGCAGTTCTATTTAAATTCTGTAACAAATAGTTTTATTATTTGAGAGCCAAGACCATCCTGATATTTTTCTTTATATGTACAATTGAGTTAATTCTACATGAGTAGTTGCATTATATTTTAGAATATTAAAGCTCATAAAAGTGCTTTTGAATACCTGAGTATTAAACTATGCATTTTGTTTATATATTGTGTTCATGTCAAATTATGTCATTTTCTGTGACACTGAAAATATTGGTCTATATTTGTTTAATTTGTAATAACTTTTTCAAAGACTTTCTAGTTCAAGACTATTGTGTTGTCTGTGAAAAAAAGAATTACACCTGGGCAGAAACAAATCTTCATGTACATATTCAGGAGATGTCAAGTATAATGGCATAAAGAAGGATGAAAATGACAGGACACAGTTTGTCATTAGAAGTGGTTCCAAAAGAGTGAAGTTAATAATATATAGGGCAGACAGACATTCGATCAGGCAGCTGTCTCAGATCAGCTAGAAATGCTCTTGATAAAAATATCTGTAAAATAGTTGCCAGATGTTTGACACCTAAATATTAATGTGGATTGCCAACAGTTTTCTTGATGATGGATTTACAGACTTTTAGACCTGAAATCATAAAAACTTAAAGAAAGAGTAACTTGAGATCTGACAGTGATTAGTTTAACCAAATGCATTGACTTTTTTCCATAATATACCTATTTGATGGTTCAATGCTGATATGACTGATATGCTATCACTCAATATTTCACCAACCATATCACCACATCTAAGGACAGTTTTATATAATATCAATGATACTTAAAACTATTTTGAACTGATATTGACATATTGAATCTCAACAGTTTCCTTCCATGGTAATTAGTTAAAATAAGGACAACCAACAAAAAATATACAAATATCAAAATGGAAGGAAGTATGACCAAAATAACTTATTTTGTAAAATAATGACCAAAAAACATAATAGGTTATTGGCATGAAAAGAGTCAAGAGGTAATGATACAAATAGTCAAACCCTTGGACTCTATGAATAGATAGGCACTAAAATAGCCTCAACTATTCATCTGAATGTTTCATTTGAGTGTGGGCTAAACTTACTACCTCATTTTTAATAAAAAAAAATTAAAAATGATGAAAGTTGTGAAGTTTTCTGAGATTAGATCATAAAAAGGTTGTATATCCCTCATCAATTACATATGTGTAAACATGGACTATTTATGGCAAGATGTAATATACTAGCAGCCCTACTGAGAGGCCCACATGGAATACTGACAGTAAAGAAATGCACCTGGAAGTCCAACCAAGACTACCAACATGACATGGATGAGTGGGAAAGAGATTCTTTTCACCCCAGTTAAGTCTTTAGATGACTCCCATACCTAGCTGATAGCTTGAATTAAATCTCATGAGAAATAATGAGGAAGAACCATATAGTTAAACTGCTCCAACATTCTTGACCCATAGGTAGTGAAATAGTTGTTGTTTTATTTTTTTGTTTTTTAACTAATGAGTTTGGGAATATTTTCTACACATAAATACACAAGTAGTACACTTGAAAATCTAGAACTCAAAGTGACTGGACAATAATGAGTAAATACTAATGGTAGGAAAATACTCAGGGTGAATAAGAATCAATGTATCTGACATTTTCTGTCAAGGTGAGATACTCCAGGATGAGAGATGGAATTGAAGGTATTAATTATTCCCTATGAGAATGAGACACATTTCAGTCTTACAGTTAGGCAATTAATACAGTTAGGCAATTAATAATCATAGGGTAAAAAAATAAACAAAAAAGAAACATTTTTTTAAAAAAAGATCATACTCCCAGAATTATTTATCTCTCCTTTCAACAAACAACATAGTCTGACTCAGTTGTTTAAAAATTAAGATATAAAATAAATAGTTTCATTGAACTATGGATCAGTATGGAAAATAATTTCAAGTTATCATAAAATATTAAAATTGTATTCATTGATATCAGGCACATGATATAAATAAAATTAATAGAATGAACCATTCTATACGCACCAGTTCCTACCATTACTCAACATAAAATGACTTTTATAAAAATGGATTTCTGATGTTCCCTTTAGGTAGAAAACAAAACAAACAACAAACAAACAAAGATCACCAGTTACCCACTGCAAATATATGTACTTTAATGTAACAACAATAGTTTAAAGAGGACTTCTCTGATATTTAATTGATGGAGTTTGCAAATCAGTAATTAGTTAAAAACAGATTTCTCTAGGGAGAAGAGGTGATAGAAATAAAACTTAAGTAAGTTTCTTCAATCCTAAAGTTGATTTGGATTGCAAAGATTATTTTCTAGATCTGGGGTTAAATGTCAGGAGGAGAACTAAATCAAACAGTAACTAATCCAGTAGAAACCAGCACTACTAACTCTTTCAAAAAATCGAGAAAGAAGGAATACTACCAGATGTGTTCTATGAAACCAATATTAGACTAATACCAAAACCAAACAAAGACAACACAAAAAAGAGACTACAGACCAATCTCCCTAATGAACACAGATACAAAATTCCTCAAAAAATTCTAGCCAACAGAATCCAACAATACATAAAATTATACTACATCACAATCAAGTGGGCCTTATTCCAGAAGCTCAAGGATGGTTCAATATATGAAAATCAATCAACGTAACCCAACATATCAACAAAAAGAACAAAAAACATATGATCATATCAATTGATGCAGAAAAGGTATTCGACAAAGTCCAACATCCATTCATGATGAAGGCTATCAAAATCCTTGGAATAGAAGGATCATACCTCAACATGGTAAAAGCTATATACAACAAACCCACAGCTAACATCATCCTCAACATTGGAAAACTGAAAGCATCCCCCTTAAGATCAGGAACAAGACAAGGATGCCCACTCTCTCCACTGCTATTCAATATAATACTGGAAGTCCTAGCCAGAGCAATAAGACAGGAAAAGGACATACAAGGCATCCAAATAGAGAAAGATGAAGTAAAACTATCCTTATTTGCAGATGGTGTGATAATATACTTGGGAAACCCTAAAAGCTCTCCAGAAATTCTAATTCAAACAATCAACCAGTTTAGTAAAGTAGCAGGATACAAAATCAATGCACAAAAGTCAGTAGCCTTCCCATACACAAACAACCAATCTGAAGAACAAGAAATCAAGAAAAATACACCTTTTACAATTGAGGCAAAAAAAAAAAAAATCAAATGCTTGGGAATAACCCTAACAAAAGAAACAAAAGACCTCTATAGAGAAAACTATAAAACATTGTTAAAAGGTATACAAGAGGACACGAAAGAAATGGAAAGATATCCCCTGTTCATGGAAGGGAAGAATCAACATTATCAAAATGGCCATCCTACCAGAAGCAATTTACAGATTCAATGCACTACCAATACAAATCTCAATGAAATTCTTCAAGAAAATCGACCAAATATTGATGAAATGCATATGGAGACACACACACACACACACGGAAAAAAAAAAAAAAAGATTAGCCAAAGCTCTTTTGAGAAAAAAGAAGGAGAATGGAGGTGTCACACTCCCAGACTTCAAACTCTACTACTAAGCAATAGTAATTAAAACAGCATGGTACTGGAACAAAGACAGACATACAGACCAATGGAACCATATAGAAAACACAGAAGTAAAACCACACAACTATGGACAACTGATCTTTGACAAAGGAGGAAAGAATATGCAATGGAACAAGGACAGTTTATTCAATAAATGGTGCTGGAAATACTGGTCGGCCACATTAAAAATAAACGAAACTGGACCACTCTCTCAAACCGCATTCAAAAATCAACTCAAAATGGATAAAATACCTGAAGGTAATAACCGAAACCATAACATATATAGAAGAAAACATCGGTAAAACCCTACAAGACATACATCTCATTAATGTCTTTGAAGACGCATCCCCAAAGCAATAAAAATGAAAGAAAAGATAAACAGCAGGGACTACATCAAATTTAAAAGTTTCTGTACAGCAAAAAAACATTAAACAAAACAAAGAGTCACCCCACTGTCTGGGAAAAAATCTTTGCTCTCCACACATCCGACAAATGTTTGATCACAAAGATATAAAAGAACTCTCAAAACTCAAGAAAAACAAAGAAAAACTTTATTTCTTGATGTAATTTATCAGAACTATATCCATATGCTAATATAGACTCAGAGTTGTCTATGCATAAAATTCTTCACAGGAAGTTTAACTAGTATTTAACTTTTACCATTCATTCCTATACTACAAAGAATATAACTGGAGCTAAGACTTAAGGTCCTCAATTTCAGGTGTAAGGAACTTTGGACCAAGACCTACAGATTTTTCAAAAATAAAGGTATCATAATATTTATTAGTATGCTAAAAACTTTACAAGAACTATGAGTAATCTCATATGTTTATATACATTCAATGGGTTGATTTACATTTATTATGAATGAATTTAGAGTTTTCCCCAATAAATATAGCATTCCTTTATAATAGTAGTATAACTTCATAACTCCAATTAAAGCTATTTTATTTACAATTTGTATTATTAATCATTCAATTATGATCAAATGTAATTACAATTGAGCAAGTAAGTGATTTCTGAAAGACACATTTTAAATTACTACTGTCTTTCTAGGTTTGTTTCCCTCATTTTCAAAAGTACTGGCCAACAAAAATATCCATACATAACTTTTTACTATGTCAATCACAGAAAAACTCTCATAAGTCTCACTTTTACCACACTTTAAGTAATAAGCTTTGCTGGCAAAAAAGTTCAGTACTTTACAGAACAGAACTATTTAAGCAAAAACAAGCATATTTTGTGTAAACAATAATCAAAAATTTGTTTCCACATATTTACACAGAAATAATTTTTAATTCATTGTCATGTTTAAAAAAATATTTCAATAACCAGAGTCCAACATTAAAATGAACTGGAAAGATCAATCTCCTAATTTACTGACTACATGAACACAATTCCACAGAAGATATTTGTTTAATGTCCCATGTTTTACATAATTTGCTGTTAGTATCCCCTGTCTATACAGATTTTGCATCTGTCTCTATTCTAATTTAAAAAAAAACAGAATAGTGCTAATTTCAAAAGTAACTGATTTCTCCATGTGTTTAACAATATTGGGTACAATTAGTTAGCAGCACATTCACCAACTTTAAATTCCCAAAGAATCATCTGAGTTACAAAATAATCAGAGTTCAGTTGTGATTACAAAAAAATCTTATTTTTTTCTGCATATTGTTACTTAGTTGAAGTTAACTATCAAACAATTGTCGAAACTAACACATATTAATCTGAATTGATTATTACTGGTAAATTTGTGTTATTTCAGAGTACATTATTTTGATCTAGTAATGTTAACTGGTTTTGATTTTCCACTACTTCGGAGTGGTACCCCCATTTCTAACTCATACATTCAAGAGCACTTTCAAGACTCTACATACTATACTGAACTTTTCTACATTATATGGATTAAATTTTTTGATTAATGTAAGAAATCTAAGGTGAAATTAATGTTTTAGAATTAGTTTTAATCCTAATGGCTAGACATTTCATAAATCAATCATTTTTGCCACAATGGTTGATGTTCTTTAATATACTAGAGGCAAGATTCTGTGTGAATATCAAAAATCTCCATGTCCAACTGTAAGTTCCTTTGCTACATATATGCAATGGTAACAATTTGGTCTTATCAGGATCACCATTTTCCACTCTTAATTATCAACCTGCTTTAAAAAAAATAGCTAGATCAATTATGTCAGTCTGTTCCTATCAAAAGATCATTTTAAAAAATATTTTATTTATTTATGCACACAAGAGCTGGGGTATAAGCCCGAGGTGTTGAGGGTGAGAGGATTCACCAGAGATGGAGTGGGAGGAAAAACAGGCAGATTGACTGAAATACACTGCTGAGGGGAGTAGCAGTCAAGGCAAGAGATTTCTGCTCAGCCATGTGGGTCACATCCATAGCCAAGATTGAACTTGTGTTGTAATATTTCATAGTGCAGTACTTAACCCCTTGAATGATAGGGGCCCCTCAAAAAAGCTTTTACATTTCATTTTTGTTTAATCTCTAAACTTTCCTATTTTAAGTGAATCTAATGAGTATTCCTATGAAAAATGTTTTATCTCTATCTTTCACCCTATCATCTATCAAAATGTCATGCCTAAATTTAAAACTTAGTTAGGCTTAATGTAATTTAGTTCCAATTTACTTTAAATATTTGAGTTTATTTTTGAATACTGAATATTTGAATGTGGATAATAAATTTTTAAATATTTGCCATTCTTATGAACTCTTCCATTATCAAATTAGTCTTGAAATGAAAAACCAAAATCAGAATAGAAAATCAGACGATTTAAAAGTTTTTAAAATTCACAAAATGTATTCAACATAATTTTATCCACATAGTATCAACCATTGATTTATAAATACAGAAAGCCAACTTTTTTATATTTAGAAACACTAATTTCCTTCTAAAACTATTTAGTAAGTTGTTTATCAACAATATCAAATGGTATACATTATTTTAACACAGATAAATTAGAGTGAATACAATATTCAATAGATTGTTGAAAAAATTCTCAAATTTTATAAACTGACTAAAATCAATGGTTAATATCTCAATTTCTTCTTTCATCTGACTTTTTATTGAAAAAATAAATTAAAATCACAAGTGACATCCTTAAGGCTTGGAGACTTTGGTTTTCACCCATGACCTGTTACACACATAAATTTTGTTTTACTGAAAAGTGGAAAATAGTTAAGCGTAAATATTGGCACAGAAGACCTCTCTTGTCTCATCTGCTGCTCCCCTTAACAATTTATTTCACTCAGTCCACCAATTGTGCTCCCCACTCCATCTCTGTTGAACCCTTTCACACCCCACAACTCTGGCCTACATCCTGGCCCTTGCATGCATAAATAAATAAAATAAATATTTTAAAAAAATAAGTATTAAAGTAGTTAAAAGAAGAAAGTCTAAATGTTCAGACAACTTGGTACTTAAGCTTTTTTGTTGTTTGTTTTATTTCATCATGCTGATGTACCGTGCACATTTTATTACAAAGAATTCTTAAAGAGATTCAGTATTTCAGTCACTACAATCTATGGTGAGCCCTCCTTAGTCACCTAGGGGTTAAGTTTCAGGACTATCAGCACTATAGCCTGAGTTTTATCCCCAGCCAGGAACCTAACCCACCTGGTGTAGCAGACCTATCCTATCTTTCCCATTGCCCCCCACCCCTTACCAGTGTATTTCAGTAGATCTGCCTGTTCTACCTCCCACTCTGTCTCTGGTGAATCTTCTCACCACTCCCCACCCCACACCCTTGGCCTGCACCCAGTTCTTTGAAAAAATAAATATTTTTAAAAAGTAAAATATAGACTGAGAATAAGTGGATAACTAAAATATAATTTGATTTCAGGCATCTCAAAGACCAATGGAGAAAACATATGCATATTATTGAAACTAAGAAACAACAACTGCAATAAGCTTTTGCAAATTATGGTAAAGAATAAAGGATTTTTAACAAAATATTTTAAGTAAAAATTACAAATTTAGAAATCAGAAAGTGAAGTCACAAAAATATGATGTCTTAATAAATAATAAGGTAAAAATAAAGTATTAAATTTTCCATAATACTTTTTATCTTCATTAATCATATTTGTAATACATTAATCATAATATTTGTAATACCCATTCCTATTTGAATTCATTATTTTGTTATATTTTTATTTCAATGCATTTGTATGTCTTACTAAATAAAAAATTTAATTCATGAAAGTTGATAGAGGCTGTTAATGTGTATGATGAAACAGAAGTTCATGCAGACTATAGTTGTGGAAGCATGATAAATAAAAGTCCACGGTTCCAAGATATCAGCCATAGTATTATTGAAACTCAGATATAATCAATAAAATATTGTAGTAGGCCATAAAGGAATAGGTTTTATTTGGTTATCAAGAAAATTTGAAAGACATAATTAAGTATTCCTGAGGTTTTTTTTTGTTTATTTTTTTTAATATTATACCATTTAAGGCAAAAGGGAATAAACGAGTTCTGAAATACTTGGAAGAGTGTAGTTTATACCAAATGTTGGATATCCAAATGATTTATCAAAAGTAGGTGAGTATAAAACCCTAGAGTTTAGAGGCAATATATAGTCTGGAAGCATTGTTTGAAAGTATTATATTTGAAATTACAGGTTTATTCATAAGAAGTTCCTAGCAAGAAACAAAAAGCAAGAATTTGAATAACAATGAGATGATATTGAAAGGAAAGAGACTTAAGAAGAGCAAAGAAATACCCAGAAATGCTTAAAGAAGACAGAAGTTGAATCAATAAAACCAAGAGATCTAAAATTTTCCAACTGACAATGTACATTTTTGTTTACAATGATGAATAAGGAAGGCATTTAATAATGAAATCACTGATGTGTTTCAGTGTTATTGATAAGACCTAGATCAATACTATAAGTTAAGGGCAGTTCTGAAAGGGCTAGATTCAGAGAGACAAACAAGTGTTCACTTTCAACTTTCCCACAAAAAGTTGCTTATTAGCACAAGGCGGGGTAAACTGAAGCCCCAAACATATAGCTGGAATTGATGAGCAAAGAATAAGCTAGAAGATTTCTCAATGCACTGTCTTTTGTAACTGTGACTCAAAGATTTTCTTAATGTCAAGTTAGGAGGCTTCTCTAGCTTTTCAAATCAACACCTTTAAAAAATAATCAGGCCATTGGACAACTACTTCTATGATAAAGGATGGCTTCTTCCAAGAGAAGTACAATGCTCAAAAAGGATGGAGGCAGAAAAGAGTAATTGGAATGGTAATTGGTGGAAACTGAAATTGGTTCACAGAAAACATGGCCTCTGGCACAGCATCTTCACCAAACAGAATAAATTACATGAATATAAAATTTATCTAAATGACTTCCTAGGGCTCTGGCTGCCTGCCAACTTGTTCTGACTGTTGGATAATTGAACTTGCTCTCAAAATTTACATCAACCAAACTTCCTCCTTAGCATTTTAGAGGATGATACTAATGGAAACCAATTGGGCACTTAGGATGTTTTACAAAAATCTACACTTTTTCCAGCAAAAACCAAGCTTAAATTGATGTTTTTTAATTCAAGAGTGAATAAAAGTTATCTTGCCTATAAAATAGATAGAAAAACCATAAAAGTTTTAAAAAACATACAATGCAATATAAATTTATATACTAGATATTCCCTGTCTTGAATTTTTAATTACTTTAAAAGTTCATGAAGCCTGATTTTAAAAAAATAGAAACTTGAAAAATTTATCAAACCAACATGAATGCAGAGTTAGTTAAGACCATAAAATCATTTGTGGAGCTTAAAAGTGAAACAATGAGGGGTCTCCATGGTGGCACAAAGGGTTAAGTCTCAGCACTATGAAGCTATCTGAAGCCACTTCAGCACAAGTTCTACCCCCAGCCAGGGAGCTGACCAACATGGTACAGAAGACATTTCCTGACTTGTCTATTGCTCCTCTCAGCAGTGTATTTCAGTAGATGCTCCTGTTCTGCTTCCCATTCTGACTCTAGTGAATCCTCTCATCTCCTGCACTTCTGCTCTGCATCCCAGCTCTTGTATTCATAAATAAAATAAATCTTTAAAATAACAAAACAATTTACACAAAAAAAGTACAGGCAGGTCAACATAGAAGAAATGTCACCAGTGATGTTAAAGGCCTTTATGTATATCTCTCCAATTATGGAGCTAATAATGAAGATGAGAATAACAGATATAACTAGAATATAGGATCTCAAATGTGAAAAAAAATTAGCATAAATCTTCCAGGATAAATTTGCAATTTTTTAATATATCATGGTGAAATTAGGGATAATACTACAGATGTAAAAGTAATTGTATTAGATAAAATTAAGGAAAGAAAACAGCCTCAAAGCACAGTATTTTTAATGTCAAGGATAAAAGAATTCTGAATTATCCAGGCAAAAATCAATTTAGTTGCAAAAAAAAAAAGGTTTTAGAGTCAGAACATTACATTGAAAAATAAATATAATAGAAGTGTCTGCTCAAATTTTAGAGTAAAATATTTTTCAAGGAAATCTGTCATTCATATGTATATACATCAAAAACAATTTGCATTAGTGAACATTCTGTAACATGAGTTTGCATGTGTATATAATGACACTAAAAGATATACCACAAATGTACAAGATCTCAAATTAAGTAATGAATATAATTTATAATGTTTAATAATATTATTGTGGTATCATGTTCAGCTGCAATATCTGATTCCTTTAACTAGCTACATGGTACAAACAAATATACTTAGATAACTGTATAAGTAACAATAGTATAGCAACTATGAGAATTAAAAACTAAAAATTATATTTAAAGTTCTAAGTATAGTAATATGTTTAACTTATAGTAAGAAAAATAAATGTTAAAATGAAGATTAAGCTGTAAAATGAGTAGAGGAAAATAAAAAAAGAAAAACTGAAAATTAATTGTAAAATTTGGTATTCCACTAGTATCTCCATGGGGGAAAAACTATCTTTCCATATTTGATAATAGTTTTGCATGGTAGAATATTCTTCCCTGGAAATCTTTATCTTTTAGAATTGTGAATGTAATTCCATTTGCTAAGCTGAATAATTTGTTGATAAATTTGATGATGGTCTAAATGGAAAATGTTTTTATGTTATACATTTTTCTTTGTCATTTTCCACTGACTAATAATAATAATACAACAACCTTGTTTTGGTTTAGGTATTCTTCCATTTAGAAATGTGTGTGTTCAGTCAGTCCTCTGAATTTCAGTGATAAGATCTACCCTTAGGTTTGGGAAGTTCTGTGCTATTATTTCTCTAAATATACTCAGAGATCCCTTTTTCTCTTTACTTTCTGGTATGCCCAATATCATTTTGTTACAGGGCAGGGAGAGGAGCACCCAGAACCCCCAAGCCTGCTCTCTCTGAATGGGTTCTGCCATCCGCAGCATTAAGACAAACACATAAAACCTTTAATGGAAAGGTTTAATACAACTAGGGTACAATAAAGAAAGAACAAAGAATATAGTTACTAAGTTAAGCATCCAAAGTTACCCATCTCCTTGAGGGTAAAAGCCCAGCCAAATAGGATTGGCCCAAAGCAAGGCCCAAAAACCTACCACACATCTAAAGGACCTTTCGGTAGAGACCCATAGAAAAGGGTCAGAAAGAGTCAGACAAATCTGGGAGGAAAAGAGCAAAATCAAAATCAAGATGAAAGCTGCCACTGCTAACCTCCCCATGGGTCTCTCCCCCACATCTGTTCCAACCAGTCCAAGACCAAAAAGCAAGCACAGTTTCTTCACATGTCCCTCTGCTCCACATGCCTCCTCCAGGTCTCCTTGCTGCTCTCCATCTTCCTTTCTTCCTTCTCTCTTCTCTGCAGAAATCTTCTTTTTCTCCTCAGCTCCACCCACTTAGGGCGGAACCAGGATTTTGGAACTTCCCCTTTTCCTGGGACGACCCTGTTACAATTTTTCCTCTTCTAATTGAGGCTGATCATTCTTGCAGACTTTCTTCAATTTTCCTAATTCTTATTTCTCACTCCTCTTTCATTTGAGTCATTGGAATTTTATCTTCAGTCTTACTGATTCTTTCCTCTGCAAGACTGAGGGCCTGTTTGCCATACTTTCCATTAAATTTCACAATAGAGTATTATTTCATTTGCAAATTTTCTGTTTGGAATATTTGTTACAGCTAATCTCTTTGTTGAAGATCCTCTTTCTGTCCCTGTTCTAACAAAATTACAATAAATGGATGCCTTAAACATTTCTCATAGTTATGGAGGATGGGAAGTACATGATTGAAGCACTGGATGATTTGTTGTCAACTAAGAGCCAGTTTCCCAGTTCAAATACAGTTTGTTTGTTTGTTTTTCTGTATCCTCATAGCCTAGATAGAAGATAGGGAGATTTGTGTGTGGGGGGGGCGCCTCTTTTTGATAAGGGAAATAATCCCATTGAAGAGAATTCTACCCCCTTAACTATTCACATTCAAATAATCACACTGGGAATTAGTTGTCTATAGTCTTGAGAGATACAGACATTGCAACACTAGATAACTTCTAAAAATCTGCTGTGTGATATAGTTTCTATAGTTAATATGATATTGTACATTTTTAAATTGGTTAAAAACAGATCTCATATTCTTAAATAAAAGAAAGCAAATGACATAAGAAAACCTTGGGAGATGCTGAATGTTTTTCTATTACCTGGATTGTAATGCTGCTGTCATGGGTGTTTGCATGTACCCAAACGCATCACATTGCACACACTACATATCTGCAGTTATCTATCAGTTATACCTCAGTAAAGTTTTTTAAAAAGCAATTCAGAGATATTAAACTGTTCATCATATGGTGACATTTACATGAATGTTTTTATCAAAATTTATGAAATGTTATGTTAAAGGGTTAATTTTACTACTTATGTGATTATACTTCAACTTTAAACATGGCTTGTAATGTCTTCTTTAGTACTCTACTATAATCTACTCTTCAAGACTAACACATTCATTTGTTCAACTATTGAAAAGTTAGGTAGCTATTCCTTTGCTTAAGAGTACAACTTTCTCTCACAGATCAAACTATATAAAGGTCCATAACCCAAGGTGATAACAGATCTATTCTTCTATGGGAATCACCTTCTGTTCACAACTGAATTACCTCAATTTCTTCTGCATCTTAATTTTGTTTTTTTCCTGTATAAGTTGCTTTCCTACAGAGCCTTCTTCATAAACAATTTATAGCTAAATATCTTAGAATTTATTTCCCAAAGAAGCCCATCCAAGGGAGTATCAATTAATACAAAAAAAAAATTAGGCAGTATATTTTGCAAATTGTTACAACAAAGATCTATGAAGCACATACCACTCAACACTAGTTCTAAGCAATATTAATATGTTATCCCCATGAAAATAAACAACTTGACCTGAAATACTTGTTTTATTAAGGTTTAAATAACACATAGATTAATTGACTGCAGAAAAATATTAAAAACATACCACATTTTAAAGTACAGTATAGAATGGGTCAATGCATAATGGTTAAATGAAGTCAATCTGACTAGATTTTACTCTGTATATACCACTTACTAGTGATGTGAAACCTTGTATAAACCTTGAACTTGTCACTGTATGAATGAGTCAGCCTTCTCATTTGAAAATTAGTATAGTAAAACTTAAACCCTACTGTAATTGTGAAAATTAAAGGAGATAACACAGATAAGTGCTTGACATATAAGCACTATGTGAAAATTACTTTTTTTAAAATTTTTGTAAGAATATGTTGTATCTACCCTATTAAACCCAAATACTATTTTTTAAAAGGATTTATTTAATTATGCATACAAGAGCTAGGCTAGAGGTGCAGGGGATGAGAGGACTCAACAAAGACAGAGTGGGGAACAGAACAGGTGGTTCTACTGAAATACACTGCTGAGGGGAGCAGCAGGAGACTCAGGAGAGGTCTGCTGCTGCATATGGGTAACCTCCCTGGCGAGGGATTGAATTTGTGGTGTAGTGGCTATGGATAGCTTCATAGTACTGCAATTTAACACTTTGCACCACCAGGGAGGCCCCTAAGCCCAGACATTTTTTATTGTAAGCTATCATCATGAAGCAACTACTAGTATAAATCTACAAAATAGATTATGGAAAAGGAAAAAAAAAAACACACATTAATTTTCCATAGAAATGAAATGCCTGTACTGTCTTCTCCAATTTATGTATTAAAATTGAGAAAGGAAAACACAAGATAAAATATGACTTTTTCAAGGTAGTAAAACTGACACCATTGTAAGCTTGTGACATTAATGTTCTGAATGAGTGCTCAATTGACTCAAAATATTTTTTAATATATATGGGATATTTATTTATTTTGATCTGTGAACACTTGTATAGAAATGGAAACTTCTGTAAGATATCCACAGTGGGTCAATACACAAATTTGTAATGATCCTTTTCAGTACATACTCTATCAGACATAAATAAGTTCGATTCTACTGGACTGAGAAGGAAATTACTCTTAAAACTGGCCTGATGAACTTATCTTTGTAATAGATGAGTGTATTTAAATGGGTAAGCACAAACCTACCAACTTTAAGGTGAAATTTTTTCATGAAACCCCTCAGAACAAGCCATAATTAACATGGACCTCCTTGGGGGCCTATAGGTTAAAACTCAGTGCTGTTATCACTGCAGACTGAGTTCTATCTCTGGCCAAGGAACTAACCCACATAATAGCACACCAGACCTCTCCTGTCTGGCCTGCTACTCCCCTTAGCAGTGAATTTAAGTAGATTTTCCTATTCTGTCCCCCACTCTGGTCTCTGGTGAATCCTCTTTCCCCCACTAGAACTTTTAGTCTACACCCAGTTATTTTGCTAAATATTTTTTTAAAAAAGACATTATCAACGTGATAGTTTCAGAGTAATAAAATATTCACAACTATTGTTACAAAGGTATGCTCATAAGCACACTTGTATGCAGTAACAATCACATGAAACAGAAACAAACGATCCTTCATACAACATGGAAATAAACATACACTCTTATTCACACTCACATTCTCAAATACACCAACATTCACACACGCTCATGCAACTGTAACTGTCTCTAATTTGATTAAAGATGTTTTCAACATTTTAAGAACATTGTGTGAATGTGACATTCAGATTTCCCTGAAAAATAAATAAGAGACGTTTGAAGGAAACAGATACTGTATGCTTAATTAACATTTGATCATTTGCTTTTGATTGAGGAGTTAAACATGACTGATTTCCTCAGGGTAGTTTTCATTGACTTTACTGCTGGTAAAGCAACTTTCACTATTATGTATTATTAATTTCAGATGTAATTACATTTTCTTATCATTTTTTTTTATTTTGACTGACTTTTGGGTCTGCTACATGTATTTCTGATAAATGAATGAAGCGCTGTAATTGAAAAATTTTGTAGATGTTACTATGATGACATTTAGAAAAATGGAGCAATTTAAAATATTTTTTATTTGCTTGTGTTCTGTTAGTACTCTTTGATGACTATATCTTTTTATTTTTAATAGGCTGATTTTACACAATTGTCCTTTTCTATTCAAACTAAAATTATGGTTCCAACATGTTCCCAAAGTGCAACCATTTCCACTGCCCCACTGTCCTCTAATGTCTCTTTCAAAGCTAATAGTTTCAGGACTTTGATTGCTTTTCTGAGGGTGATTTCTCAGTGCTGGCCTATATGAATTCTTCATGATTACTAAAAATGTCATTAAAAAGTCACCCTTTGAAGCTAGCAGATGTTTTCTTCCTTCTATCTCCAAAATACAAAACAGACTATGTACCTAATTTCATATCTTACACACTTAAATGTAACATGGACATAAAAGATTACAGTAAGCCTCTGTATACTTTGCTACATATATCAAAATTTGCCTCTAAAAAGAGGATTTTATCACACATTTTTAATTATTTTTCTATTATTATGCCACCCATATTCTTGATTAATTAGAAATCATTACCAAAAGCTCTCCACCAGGAAACTACATCTTTAAATTGGATCTATTAACATGCTGATATTTTGCATCTTAATTACGTAAAATACTGATTCAACAAGATATATAATATAACATGCTCCTAATATACTCTCAATTCAGGCATGAGGATTTCTGTTTTTAAGACATTCATAATAAGATATTTCTGGAATGGGAAAAAGATTAACTAGAAAAATTTAACCTTCTTTTATATGCTTAACATTAGCTATGTACCAAGCATTTGATCTCAATAATATTTTTGTATTATGTTTTACAAGAAAATCCACGTAAAATCTTACTAAAAGAATTGGTAATGTAGTCTATACTCCACATAGTTCAATCACAAGCATTGAAATTTAAAGAATAAGTCTCCCCAAGAACAAAAGATCAAGTTCAGACAACTTCTCCAGGGAATTCTAGCAAATCTATAAAGATCTAATATTTATCCTACTCACACTCTTAAAAAAAAAAAACAAAACAAAGGGGAGGGCTCCCTGGTGACACTGGGGGTTGAGCACCACACTGTGAATCATCCACAGCACAGCAGCACAATGTCAATCCCTGGCCAGGGAGGGGACCCACATGGCACAGCAGACCTCTCCTGCCTCACTTGCTGCTCCCCTCAGCAGTGTATATCAATCGATTTGCCTGTTGTGCTCTCCACTTTATCTCTAGAGAATCCTCTCACCTCACAGTTGACTCTGGCCTGTACCCCAGCTCTTGAATGCATAAATAAATAAATCTTATATATATATAAATCAAAAACAAAGAGGAAGGAAAACTCCCCAATAGATTCTATGAGGTCAATTTACCTTGATCTCCATACAAAACATATTATTAAAAGAAAATTATAAGTCAATAAAGCTAAATACAAGGCTACTAAGAAGTCACTATTATAAGAGATACTGCTACTAATGCAATTAATTTGATCAGTGACAAAGTATTACAAGAGATGTAAACAACAGACATGCATCAGACATAAGTTGTAAGTTCTGAAAATTTTTATGTATTTATATTACTGCGTAGCAATCATTTGAATTTTGAAAGGCAATTATATTTGTCATATTATATACAATGCAGTCAAGCGGACATATAAACATCTGTTCTAAAAGTTGAAGGTCTAGATAATGAAGACATTTTAATGAATTTTCATCTTCAATGTCATAAAATATAGAGTAGAATCTGATAGTAAAAATTGACAGAGAGGAAATCTTACAAGTCTTCATGCATGTTTTAACATAGAATTCCAAGAACACAGATTTTTAGGATTTTTATTAATGTATCATCCCTAACAACTGAATACTTAGCTATGACCTTGTTCAACTATGTGTTATTTAATTATAATGAGTTTATTTATCTCCACTAACTGCCTTTTCTATTGTAATTTTCTTAATGCTGAAATCTAAATTAAATATTCATATTAACCAGTTCAAAAACACTTTCATAGTAGTAGTAGTTTCATAGGATTAGTAGTTTCTAATCCACAACAATCTAAAAAAAAACAAACAACAAACAAATAACATCCCTTTAATTTTTGCCCTGTCTCAAAGTGATAATGAAACATACAATCACCAGGAAAAAACATATTTTAGTGTTTGGCAAGCCTTAAAGGTGAAACTAAAAATAATATAATGGGAAGATAATGTAGACATATTAATGTGGATAACTATGTCTGTGAAACTATCTGATAAAATAAGGAAGTACCATCATTTCTCTGCTGCTTATTCTCAGGTAATGGTGGAATGATAATTTTTTTTATAATAGTAAAAAGCATACTCCTCAGACAAATTTAGATAACATGATTCCTCACTTTTTCATAAATTTTTTAAAATATTTATTTATTTATACATACAAGAACTTGGTGTAGCCAAAGGTATTGGGGTGTGAGAGGATTCACCAAAGAGAGAGTGGGGAGCAGAACAGCCAGATCTACTGAAATACACTGCTGAGGGGAGCAGCGGGCCAGACAGGCGAGGTCTGCTGTGCCATGTGGATCACCTCCCTGGCTGGGGATAGAACTTGTGCTGCGGTGGCTGCAGATAGCTTCATAGTGCTATGACTTTATCCCTTCTGCCACCAAGGAGGTCCTCCATGATATTTTTTAAACAATTTCAGAATTGAAGAAATCTATGATAATCTCAACAACCATTAAGAATAAAAACAGCAGGTTAGAATTCTTGCTACTTGTCAAAGATTGATCTTCTAGACATTTCCAGGAAATGACCTACAGATATCATAGTTTGGTAGAGCTAAAGCTACATTATGAGCAAAATTTAATGTTGAAATACACTTCAATCATATCCTTCCAATCTTACAACATAGCCTTTACTTTTCAAGTTCATAAAGTTTGTAAACAACAAAAGTACAATAAATTCACTACTTTACTATTTAAAATAGGTCATTCATTTCCTAAAACGTCAGATCTCTTACCATCTCCAGACAATGAGCACACAATAATGAAAAACAAAAGGACACAGAAGAAATCTCATGTCTATTTACAATTCAGTCATGTGAGTGTGAGAAAAGTTTAAGAAAAACTCACTTTATCTCTATGTCCAAGTCATTCTGTTTCTGTATAAATCTATGTTCATATTACTTTACAGAAGGTGCAAACAGAAGCAAACATTTTAAGAATGAACCCTCTGTCTCAGTGTTCCACAAAAGGGAAGTAGAAGAATTGCTTTACTTTTCACTCATCAGGGATCATATCCTGAATGGTAATGCTACTATAATGCAATGATAATAACATCAAAATAACTACAAATATATTTTACAACTAAATATCAGATAATTAATATTTTAGAATTATGGATTAAAAAGTAAAATTTGGTTATTAATGTGTGTATGTATATATAAAAGAAAGAGACCTATTTCATGCATTTCATTTACATCTTAAGAAAATAATTGAGTATACATTTAAGCAGTACAGGTCTATTTTTTTTAAAGATTTATTTATTTATGCACACAAGAGCTGGGGTACAGGCCAGAGTCGCGGGAGGTGAGAGGATTCACCAGACAGAGTGGGGAGCAGAACAGGCAGATGGGCTGAAATACACTGCCGAGGGCAGCAGCTGGCGAGGCAAGAGAGGTCTGCTATGCCAAGTGGGTCCCCTCCTCGTCTGGCTGCAGGGATCAAACTCATGCTGCAGTGGCTGCATTTTGCCTCATAGTGCATTGCTTAACACACTGTGCCACCAGGGAGGCCCAGATTTAAGCAGTATAGGTCTATTAATGAAAACAATTTTTGCTGGATAGATAACATTTTGTGTGACTGCATTTTATTTTTTAGAATATTCATTTTATTATATATATAAGAACTGGCGCCTAGGCCAGAGGTACAGAGTTGAGAGGATTCACCAGAATGAGAAACCAAACAGACAGAACTGCTGAAATACACTTATGCAGGGAGTAGAGAAAGGCAGAGTCGGCTGTGCCAGCTGGGTTAGCTCCCTGGCAGGGAATAGAACCCATGCCACAAAAGCTGGTGATAGCTTTATAGCACTGACGCTTGAACCCCTGTGTCACCAAGGGAGGCCTGTAATTTTGTCTTAAATTTAGTAGTACCCATCATTTAAATTGACAGGAATATTTCAGTAAGTTAAAGTGACAAGATTTTATCTATTTTATTTTTTATGTATTACCCCCAAAACAAAAGGTAACTGTGCTCACAAAAATACTGGCAGTGATATTTTGTATTTTATTGAACATATTCATTGCCTCAAAGCATTTATGGAAACCTATTCTTTTGACTTTTGCCTATTTGCATGTAATTATATTATAAAGTAGTCATTTCCATTTGAAAACTAGTAGAGCTCAATAAAACAGTAAAATGGATTGTAAAATACAGCAATTTATTTTTGAATACACTGGTCACTGAAAATTTGTGTTGGTAAGGGAATATCACATCTTAATTTATTTTTTAAAAGATTAATTTACACTGGGGTACATGCCAGAGGTGTGGCGGAGTGGAAAGATTCACCAGAGGCAGAGTGGGGAGCATAACAGACAGATCAACTGAAATACACTGCTGAGGGAACAGTGAGTGAGGCAGGAGAGGTCTGTTTCACCATGTGGGTCACCTCCCTGGGCACCAGGGATCGAACTCCTGCTATAGTGTTTGCAGTTTACTTCATAGTTCATTGTTTAACCCATTGTGCCACCAGGGAGACCCCTCACATCTTAATTTAATGTCTGACAGCACAGTAATTAAATAAGCCTGATAGCATTTGACTCAATGCAAATACAATTGTCATCAAAATGACTTAATTGAAGGACCAGTTCACATAAACAATATTTTACCTTTTAATTTTTGGTTGAATTATTTGAGCATTATATATTATACATACAAAGCTAACTTCTAAAACTATTTGTTATTTTTCTAATGACTGAGGATGGTTTTTATACTCAGAAAAAAAAAATATTTAGGTTCTGAGTGTAAAATATCCCAGTACAGTATTACTAGAGTTAATTCCATCAAAACAGGGTGATTAGTCCAAAAATGGTTACTCCATTTTTGTTCCTGACAAAATTTCCCTGAACTGACAAATGCATAAGAAAAATTAAGTTTGATGAACTTGAGCAATTTTACATGATACAAAAAAACATTATCACCAAAGTAGCTTTTAATTAATATTACTAGACACTTTACACAACTCATCTTGTCAAAATTTTGCAAATTTCCCCAACTAACTATTTTTGCTCTAAGATATATTTTTGCTATCATCCAGTTCATACATCTTATCAGATTCTACTTCAGGTTGTACTAAATGAGTGTTTATTTTTCTACTCTAGAATTATGTCAAACTACTGTATACTTTATTTCTTCGGATACTTTCAGTTTGTCATTGATTCCTCTTATAAAGAAAATATTGGTAACATTTGTCAACTTAACAGCCAAAGAAAACCAATAAAAGTAATTGCCTACTTTTTAACTATGAATGCCATTTCCAATATCCCCAATTTTGCATACAACTAGTCTCTCCATGTGCTTCTATTATTTTATAAATTTCGGACACATTTCTTCAATCTCTATAATTGTACTTCAGTTAATTCACCAGCATAAATATTTTTATTTTTTACTAATTCTGAAAATTTAATTGCAGCTTAATTTTTATTTTCATACATGAAAAAATTCTGTAATTGTCAATTTTCTAATTTTCAGACCACTGTCTTCCTGTGGATTGAGAAAAGTGGGTTGAATCTTTGTTCTGGTAATGCAAATGTATGTTTTATTCTTTTAGCATTACTATAGTGTCATTGCAAAATAAAGTATAATTTTCCCTCTATCTCAACAAAATAATAATCACTGTACTGTGATTTCAAATACAACATTCAAAAACCACATTTTCTTCTTGTTATGACAAGTAATAAGCACCAGTTACATCAGGAAAGACAAAGCATAAAGCAATGCATGTGACATACAAACTGCTTTGTGGTAATAGCTATCACTACAATTAATAGTGTACCTAGAAGTGAAAAGTGATGGTGTTTGTCTTCACCAATCATAATACTACAAAAAAAAGTTAAATAATTTAAAAGTTCCTTGTAGTGTTTGCCGTTATAAAACCTATCTGTTCCTGGACCACAATTTTGATTTTAAAGACTTTTTAAAAAATGTATTTATACATACAAGAAAGTAGGTATAGGCCAGAGGTGCAGGGGTAGAGAGGATTAACCAGAGAGAGAGTGGACAGCAGAATAGGTGGAACTGCTGAGAGGAGCAGCAGTGGGACAGGAGAGGTCTGCTGTACCATGTGATCACCTCCAGGGCCGTGGATTGAACTTGTGCATGCAGAGAGCTTCATTGTGCTGTGACTTAACCACTTGGCTACCAGAGAGGTCCTGTAATTTAATTTATTATGAATTCACATCCAAACATATCATCAGAGAGCCCACCCCACTATGTTGGTGGTCCTATAATTGGTATAAAAAAATACACAGATTGTGACCTGTTAAATGAGGCAGCACGTGGGCTGGACAGGAACTCCTTCAGCATTTACTTCCATGTTTGGGGAGAGAAAACAGGGGTCATTTTGATTGAAGGTGCAGCTTCAATACTCCCCTATGAAAGAAACCCCCAAAATTATCCCTTATAATAAGGCTCTAGAAGGAAGTGGGGGGAAGGGTGAGTGAAATGTGTGGATGGTAGTCCTCTCTCTTAAGTCATGGAGGGCAATCAAGTATCTTTTATTTTTAATATAGTTGGGACAGAACGCACTAATTTTGAAATCTCTAAATGGTTTCAAAAAGTGCGGCAGGAATTTTTGGTGGGAATTTTAAATTAAGTCTTATTTAAATGTTCAGATTCTGGGTGTGAGAAAAGTTATACTGTAAAATTCCTAGCCACCAACTCAGAATGTCTGTTTCCTCTTCATATTCACAAAAATTTATTCCAATAGTGCCATCATGAAAAAGTGAAATACTACCTCAATTGTAAAAATGGTGAATAAATTGCAAATACAAACCACCTAAACATAAATATTATGTTCCTATTGCTTGCACTATTAATGTCTGTCCCAATGGATATGGAATTTCTAGTGGCAATATTATTTTCTGGATTCTAAGTGATAAAAATGACTTGAACATTAGACAAACAGGAACCCAGGTAAAAATAAATCACTAAATTTATAAGAAATTGAGCATTTCACTAGGGTCTCAATTTTTCTTTTGACCATGACCCAATAGCATGTGCAGCTGTCATAGAAAACAAAAAGGAGGGGTGGGTTGATAAGGTCTGGCACACATTCACACAGATAATTGTTTAGACCAAAGGACTAATTGTCCTTTTAACAACCAGCTGCTATCTACTTGCCCAGTCAAGTTTTTGACATTTATTCTCTACTTCCACATTGATATCAAATATTTAATCCAAAATATATTTTCTTTCCCATATTACTATTTTTAAAATTTAAAAAAACATTATTTTAAAATGATTTAGAACAAAACATAATATACCTTCCATTCTCAACCTGAATTGGGTTTTATTCATTATAATACTCTACTTTCCTGATGCTCAACTTAACATCACTAAAATTTCCCAGGAAAATTATGTACATTTGACACATACCAATGTCTTTTATAAGTTGCATGGAGATCAAACCCACTTTGTATTTTAAAGATATGCACACTGAAAACACATGAGCCAGCATTATAAAATATTGACATTAAAGTCAATAAGTATAAATCAAGAGGGAGGAATTAATATAAGAAATTTGGTCTTATTTGTCAGATAACTGCATTCATGCCATATTCCCTAAGTGCAAAGCCCAAAGCTATCTCATCCATATAGTTTCTCAGCATAGTTTATTTAATAAGAATAGGGATTCATAGATTATATGTTAATTTGTAGTTGGAAGAATAAAATACATTATTCCTTGCTGGATTCTTAAAATGTCAAGCAAAGATTTATAGAATATAAATCAAGTACTATGCCTGTCAATTATTAAGCCATTTGCATTTCTTCTTTACATTTCAAAACAAATCTTACTGTAAACATGTCACAATTCTGTAAACTAAACTGTGTCAGAGACATTGTCTTGTGAAGGTCTTGGAGTTTTACATTGGCAAGGTCAAGAATAAGGTGTTTGGTTTTCCCAACATTTTTAACATGATAAAAACCAGGAATGAGCCAAAAACAGAGAAAATCCTTGTAAAGCAATCCTTTACATGATCATTTTCTTTTTAGCAGGAAAAGAAGGTTTAACTGAGTCTATAAGGATGAGCTGGAGTACTTCAAGTCTGTGTCTCAATCAATCAAGTTTTGAATTTCAAATTTATTTTTTTAAGACAAGTGACAATGAACATGTTATTTAAGTTTACATTTCTAATAAAATCAGAAGCTCAGTGAAACACATGAAATTGGTCAGAAAGAAGTTAAAATTCAACAGACCTTTGATTTCCTATGTAATATTCTTTACTGCTTTTCAGTTGCTTTGACAGGAGGATACCATAGTGTGTTTTAACTTTGATTTTATCCTTTTGAATGCTAAACACTAAAAAGAGGATTAAAAACATGTTAGTTGCTATTGAAAGCTGTGTTCTTGAACTCAGATTTCTGATACAGATGAAAGGCATTTTAAAAGATAAGAATGAAAATATTGGTTAAGATGATATAAAATAATGCTAAGGTCTAAGCTGTTTCTAGCAATTAATATGGTGAAAGTAAAATTGACCAAATGAGAACAGAGTGTATAAGATTTATAGGACTTCCTGTCACATTGTTTGGTGGATAAGAAAATCAGTGAATCAAAATTGTTCCCCATAAATCTAGTTTGTAAAAAAACTAGCATATCTTGCATAACCTGTAAGAATAAGTAACAAAACCCAATTTTAAATTTATGTATATAAATGTATGCAAAAAGGGACTATCTGAGTATTTTAGGCAAAATATTGAAATTCAGCAGTTATAATGCTTTGATATGTCAACAAATATTTTAATAATAATTAAAATTGCAATGTGTAGTGTGGGCATAATTCTTCTTTCACCTACTCCACAAACACTCTAATCACTCCACTCAATGGACTATTTTTTTTTTCTGCTGAACTTTGAACCACTCAAGTTCTATTATATTATTTTTTCTTGATTTTAAGGTCTTAGAGGACAGTGGTCTTGAGGCAGTCTTTTTTTAAGTTCAAAGCACCATGCTTAGGGCCATTCTTAGTTTCATTGTGCATTAAATATATTTGAACATGATAGCCACTGACATAGATACCAAAAATCTCTGTATTCAGTTAGCTACATTTAAGGACAAAATATATCCATCAAATCATCATATCACTTTTGGGCTAAATTAGCCCTTCATTTGTCTCCATATAAAGACTAAACTCTTTACCTGGCATATAAACATGAGTCACATTAAACTATAGTTACCTGGATATGTAATTTCTGTCACCAGCCTTTTGTAAAATCACCTTTCTATACCACTAATAAAAACAAGTTTTTTCTTTATTAATGGATAAGATACCTGAATAATGCTGCTTATAAAGTAGACATATGCACACACTCATGTGCCTTCTATTTGATGTGCTCATATACTATCTTTTACCTCCCACTATATCAAAGCATCATAATTAGGTTATTATCATATTAGATGATACAGCATGTAAGGACAGAAAATATGGTCCACAGTCTGCCAGCACTGCAATAGGAATAGCATTGGCTAACAGGGTCTCCAACTTGCTGACTCAGTGTGCAGCTCTTGGAACTTGTTAACTTTTATAATTGAGTGATCCAATTCCTTATAATAAATCTCTTTCCATGCACATAAATACAGTAAGTCCTTACTTCATCATCAATAGTTTCCTAGAAATTGACTTAAAATTAAGAAACACAAAAGGAAAGCGTATCCTCAAATAATGTTCACTCACTCTAGACCTGTATTGTTTCATCTCATCAACATAATGAAAGAAGGACCAACTCTGTTAGTTGAGGACCTGCTATAAATATACACACACACACAACTTATTAGTTATGTTTCTCTAGAGACCTCTAATCCACATCCTAACCTTCAACTTCCTGAAGAGTTTTTAAACTGCAGCCAGCCAGCAATGTTCAGTTCTAGGTCTATGTACACACAATTTGATCAGTTTTAATTGGTGTCAAAGTTAAATGAATCTGTAAGCATATATTTTAAAATGTTTAACTTCTTCTCCCTCATCCCTGCAAAAAGGATCCTGATAAAATATGTGAAATAGAATGTGTGAAAGAAAATAAAAGTCAAAATATATAGGCATAGGTTTGGGTTTAGGGTCAATTATGCTGACAAGAATTTTCATTGCCAGAGACCCACTGATAAAAAGCACTATAATTAGATGAAGTAAAAGGCACTAAAAGAGAGACTATTATATGTAAATCTAATGTTAGAGCATTTCCATGAAAATAATTATTATCATCATTATTATGTCACAAACACTCTGGATACCTAAAAACATATAATTACATATGGTCTTTCAACTTAATGCCCATGTCCTAACATAGACACAGCTGTCTGCGCCCAACTCAGAATGAAAAAGGATTTGGAAACAAAACAGAAAAACACAACAAAACACAAAAATCAACCATAAAACACTAAACACTCACTGGCTCTGTCGGTAGAGTCATTGTTCTTCCTCCTTGATTAGAAACTAAGTTTTAAATTTTTGAAAAGAAGGTTAAGTAATTACCATAGATAAACAGAATTTATGTGCATAGTCTATGTTGTAAATGCTAGAAAGATTGTCTTTTTCAGTTAGACTAGGAATTTTTACCTTTTTATCTAATTATTGAGCTTTGATTTAATATATAAATATGTGATAAAGGCATTTCTCAGTTTTAGATTCAGTAATGACCTAACAGCTCACTCTTAACTAATGTAATAGATGCCAGTATGATTTAAATGTGAAATTCTTTTAACACTTACTTCCCACAAAGTTAGTATCACATCTCAAACCTGAAAGTTAATTTCTTTACTTTCATATGAATATATAATAATTAGTGTATGCATATGTCTACCCTAATCTGGAATATTATTGACATATCCATCCTCTTTGCCTACCACAAAAATAATCATTCTGAATGACTTTATGATAACTTTATGTTATCAGCACATTTCTAAATTCTCATTATTAAACAGTAACCGTTGTTACATGTTTTTGCTTTTGCTTTTGTTTTTTTAAATAGGACTGGGCTGAGAAAAAATACAGGCCAAATTACTGGGACAGTTTTTGTATGTTTAGGAGCTATGAAGAACCCAACTAAAAATAACAGTCTTAACAAGCCCTCTTACCTGCTGTTAGAAAGGATATGAGTTGAGAAGATGTGGTATATATACACAATGGAATACTATTCAAAGATCAAAAGGATAAACTCATGTCATTTGCTGCAACATAGATGTTGCTGGAGGGATTATGAAATGAAATAAACCAGCAGGACAAACAAATACTGGATGGTGTTACTTATATGTGGATCATAGAGAAAACAAAGGTCAGAAAAAGACAAACTTCAAAATTAACCCTTAAAAGCTGTCCATAGAACCAGGGCATCCAGGGGGTAGTAAGAATACGGCAGAGAAATGCACAGATATTTATTCACAGACCAGTAATAACAGAGTGACTTTTTAAAACAGTGTTGCAACAAACATGGAAGTCTAAGTTTCTTTTTGATTTGGTGTTTATGTACTCTTCAGGTAGATACCTAGAAATGGAATTGTATGCCAGATTCATTTTTAATCTTTTGTGAAATGTTCACACTATTTTCCATATGGGGAGTGAGTTGAGGACAGGTGACAATAGGGAGAGAGGACATGAATTATGGTGCAGGACTATGGGTATTTTAGTGGGGGGTGTGCTGAGGAACTACACCTAAGAGGGGATATCCTAAACTTCCAAGACATGAATAAGGATGTAAACCAATGACACTTCAATTAAAAAAAAAGTAAATGATATGAAAAGGATTTAAAACAATGAAATCACGTCAATGTTTTTTGTGATGTATCTAGAATTATGATGGATGGAGATAAAATTACACATTTATGTCAAGCAATGTAGGATAAGGTCACTTTCAGAGTGGGGCTTAACTGAAAACCAAAGAGAGAAGGAAAGAATGATCCATGTGATGATAGATTTATAGGCAACCTCGCTATGAATCATCTTAACATAAAAAAATGATTATAGACTAAACTGTGTCCCTGCAGAATATCTATGTTGAAGCATTAAATACAAGTATCTCAAAATGTGACAGCAGTTGGAGAAAAATCCTTTAAAGAGGTAATTAAGTTAAAATGAAGCTTTGGGATGGACACTCATCTAATCTGACTGTATCCTTATAAGAGAAAATTTTATACATATGAAGAAATATCAGAGGTATAAAAACACAGGGAGAAGACCACTGAGCACAAAGGCAGCCATTCTGTAAGCTAAGGACAGAGGCCTTAAGAAAAACCAAACTTGCAAGACCTTGATCTTGAATTTCTAGTTGCCAAAACTACAAATACTTGCCTGTTCTTGCTCTGTTATTTAATTTATAGTCTGAAGTACTTCTTCAGGAAATCTTAACAAATTAGTGCAAAGAAATAGGTAGGCATACATAAAAATATCTATAGATATGTGTGCACCATGGATTAGTGCACATAATTAAGTATCTACTTTATAAGCTAAGAAGGTCAAAGAACAATGATACTTCAGTACCAGTAGTATTGGTAGCAATCCCAGACTCTATGATAATTTCTAATATTCTGCAATAAAATAAGGTTCATTGAATAAATGACTAATTCTAAAATACAACAGAAGATACACATAATACACGTCATGAGTATCTCATAACTCCAGTGTAGGGTAAGCCTGACAGCTGGTTCTTTCTTCTATTTTCTATCATGCAAGTACATGAATTAAGTTTTGATTGTCTAGTCATCCACTTAAAAGAGACATCCACTTCAAGGACAGATATCTCAAAACAATACATTTCCAATCACTTAACTACATAAAGAGTCAGACACTACATTCTTCCCTCTGTCTGTTCATAGATATTAGTTGATATAGTTAACTGACCATTTGGGATGCTAGATTTTTCTCTACATCTGTTTTGTTTTGTTTTTGTTTTGAATTATCGGTCCCTAACTCTGTATAGCATTTATAAGTTTAATATTACACCCTTCAGGTATAGGCTACCCACACCACACTCACCACCAAGGCACCAGTAGCCCTCCATAATATATAACTGTGCCCCCTCCATAATTTGCTCTCTCTCTGCTACTTCCCATCCTAGCCTTAATTCCACAGTAAGGTTTCCAGGGTTTTTCATAGATTTGGATTTATGTGACCATTTGTAAATAGTTCTTTAAATCCCACATATAAGAGACACTACCTGGTATCTTCCTTTCTCCTGACTTTTTTTCAATTAGAATTATCCCCTCCAGTTCCATCCACATGTCTCAAATGGCAAGAGTTTATTTTATAACTGAGAAGTATTCTATTGTATGTCTATATCATACATATCTACCTAATTTACTCATCTGTTTTGGGGCACTTAGGTTACTTCTATAACTTTCCTATTATAAATAGTGCAGCAATAAAAGTGTGCATATGCCTACAAATTAGTATTACTGCATTTGTTGAGTAGATACCTAGGAGTGGAATTGCTGATTCATATAGTAGAAATATATTTAATATTTTGATAAATCTCCATACTGCTTTCCATTGGGACTGGTCCATATATTTCTATCAACAGTGTATGAGGATGCACTTTTTTTTCCATACTAATAGGGAAATAGTATAGTATCTCAGTACCATCTTTACAACATTTTATTATAAAATTAAAATTGTTCTTTCAAGTTTATTCTAAATCATAGAATGTATCCAACAACACTTACTAAAGGCCTTATTAGTCCAGTACACCACTATAGACACTGCATATTGAGATAATCAGATGGTCGTATCATAACCACTGAGGTAATAAAAAGCACTGTGAATCTAGAAGTAACTACTATCCCTTCAGACATGCCATATATTCAGCCAAGAAATTCTGTTTTTGTGTACAATTATCCATAAATTATGTTTTTGTGTGTTATTATCCATTCATTATGACACAGAGAGTAAGGAAGTTAAAAGTCAGAAGCCAATAGAACTTTCATTTATTTTGAAGATACACATAAATATAGAATAACAACAGAACAAAGGGGTAGGAAGAGAAAAATAAATTTATTAAAATAAGGGAAAAATTATTTTGTGTCTATAAAAATTATTGAAGGGGGAGCCCTCTCTGGTGGCACAAGGGGTTAGCACCACACTATAAAGCATCTGGAACCACTGCAACTCCAGTTCATTCCCCTGCCAGGGAGGGGACCCACATGGCACAGCATACCTCTCCTGCCTCGCCCAATGCTTCCTCAGCAGTGTATTTCAGTCAATTTGCCTATTCTGTTCTGGCTCTGTGGCGATGAATTCTCTCACCCCCACACCTCTGGCCTGTACCTCACCCAGTTTTTGTATTAATATTTAAAATTAATCTTTAAAAAATAAACTCTTCAGGGGGTCTTCTTAGTGGCAAAAGAGGTTAAGGTGCAGCACTATGAAGCTACCCACAGCCACTGCAGCATGAGTTCTATTCCCAGAAAGGCAGACTTCTCCTCTCTTACCCACTGTTCCCCTCAGCAATATATTTCAGTAGATCTACCTGCTCTGCTCCCCATTCCATGTCTGGTGAGCCTCTCACCCCCACACCTCTGGCCTGTACTCCAGTTCTTGAATGCATAATTAAATCTTTAAAAAGAAAAAAATAGGGTCTTCCTGGTGGCGCAGCAGGTTGAGTGCCACATTGTGAAGCAGCCACAGCACAGCAGTGCAAGTTAATCCCCAGCAGGGAGTGGAACCCACATGGTGCAGCAGAACTCCCCTGCCTAACTTGCTGCTCCCCTCAGCAGTGTGGTTCAGTAGATCTGCCTGTTATGCTCCCCACTGTCTCTGGTGAATCCTCTCACCTCCCACAACTCTGGCCTGTACCCCAGCTCTTGTATGCACAAATAAATAAACCTAAAAAAAAAAAGCATAATCTTGAAAAAATCTTTTAAAAATAAAAATTCTTGAAAAAATTGAATAAAGAAATAACTTATATTGAAATAAAAATTTCAACTGATACTAGAAAATAAGCAATTTGAATATCCTTGTGTCATACAAGACACGTAAATTCCAAGAAATACTATGACAAAGATGTTTTCCTTAAAATATTACATGAAAATTAGACATGAAATTGAAAATAGATAAAATAGTAAATAGAAATTTATTTAATCATCAATTAACATTTGAATATATACTAGAGTCAGAGAAAATAAGCATTGTAGCATTATAATATTACTTATTCTCACAAATATTCTATGAAAAGGGTATGAATAAAACAAATATATAAAATCTGGAATAATATTTGGTGAATTCTTCAGTGATTAAAAGAGTCAAAGTTTAAAACTTGAGAGACTTGGGAAAGATGCCTATGTTTTTAAAAGTTAACTTTAGGAAGAAAACTAGAAAGATAATATTTACAAGACCATTTTATTAGATATTTCTGAATCTGTATGGAATGTTTGGTATGAAACTAGCAGTCAAAAAAAAGCACAGATTCTTCAGAGCTTTGCTATCTGATACTGTATCCACTGGCTACAGATAACTATTTTGAGTACTTGAAATATGACTAGTCCAATGAAATTTGTTTACAATAAACATAAAATAAATACACACTGGTTTTGTAAGACTAGCAAAGAAAAAAAGTGCAATGTGTCTTATATGTCTTGTACTGATTATTTTGTTGAAAGATAACATTTTAATAGATTTTCTTAATTAACATATTTTAATAAAGTTTGCCTATTTCTTTAGGTGTTTTTTTAATATGGCTAATAGAAATTTTAAAGCATTATTTGCAACTGAAATTTGAATTTGATAGTAATTCTTCAGAATGTCAGAAATATTTGGAAAATGCTGAACCTTTTTTTGTACCTTCAAACTGACCCACAAATTTGCCACAGATATATCCCATTATTAGGAGTCAAAATATAATTTTCCAGATTAGACTCACATAAGCAACAACTATCAAGTCCATCATGCTCTCTACTACCATATAATGTCTAAAATCTCAGTGGCTTAAATATATAACCAATAATAAGTTCCAAAAATTTACTTATTATTCTGCAGTCCCAGGTGGGTTCAGCTAATTGGCTGTGTGGTTGATTAAGGTCTCTCATGCTATCATCCTCGAGAAGCTCAACTTCAATCAAGGATTCCAAAAAGGCTTCTGTTAAAGATCTCTCACCTCTATGTTAGATGTGTACAGGCAAATCTCTCCATCCTAGACTCTTCTCCAGGGTGTCTTAGAGTAAGGTGATGCTATGAGTTCTTTTAAGATCTAAAGCCACTTCTGAAATAGTTTCACTTCTGCTGTATTTGCAGGTCTACATAATCATATGGTCTTCCCAGAAACAAAGCTAATAGACCCAAAATACATGGGAAAGATGTTTTATATTTGTCTTTGGAAATCACCTACCACATCATTAAACTTGTTCTTATTTTCAAAATATTTAGCTATAGAACTTGTCCCATATTTTTTTAAAGAATAAGTTATTTAATGCTGACATAATCACATCTTATTTTGGAAAAAAATGCATGACTGTCAAAGTAGTTTATTACATTTAAATAAGATGCCTTATATTTGCAAAATGGACTGTATGATTAACACAGAAAAACTTCAAACTGCAATTTTGACTAAATAATTTATTTTGTATATAAAACATTAAATCATAAAACATATAGAGGAAAAAACATAGATGGAAGAAGAAAAAATCCTGCTATCAGTTAGTGTTGTGTTTGAGATCTTGACTCCAGTAGCAAGGGAAACCAAAACAAAATTAACAAATGGGACTGTATCAAACTAAAACATTTCTGTACAATGAAAAAAACTTTCAACAAAATGAAAAAATATATACTGGATGTGAAAAGATATTTGCACATCCTAAGTCTAACAAGTGTTTAATATATATCTAACAGGGAGTTAATTTTCAAATTATGTGAAGAATTCATAAAACTACAGAATAACACTATAGAAAAATGGGAAGAGGCTATGAATAGATACTTCTTCAAAGATGACAGAGAAATGGAAAATAGGTATAGGGAAATATGTTATATCATCTCTTGTTGGGCAAATGGAAATCAATACAATAAGATATCACCTATGAGAATGGTTTTTAAAAATGAGACAAAATAAGTATTGGAGAGGATGTAGAGAGAATGAAATCTTTATACAATGTTGGAGAAAATACATATTCTCATATCAGTTATGAAAAGCAGTATAAAGACTTTTCACAGCAAAAATACAAAAATACTAATTCAAAGTGATGAACCCCTTTGCATGTTTAATTCAGTTTTCTTTAAAACAGCTAAGAGCTAAAACAAGAGCTAGAAACATCCTAAGTGATTACTGATTGAGACAGGATAAAAGAAGATGTGGTGGTGGTGGTGTTTATGTTATACACACACACACACATGCAATAGAATACAGTTAAATGAACTGCTGCCATATGTAACAACATGAATGGGCCTAGAAGGTATTAATTATGCTTTGTGAAATAAGCTAGAGAAAGACAACATGGTGCAATTTCAATAATGTGTGGTATATTGAGAAAACAGATGAACTGAACATAAACTTTTGGAGTATAAGAACAATAAGTGGTTAACAGAGGGAAGGAAGCAAGGTGGTGGGTGAATTAAGACAAAAGACAATGCATAGTCAAGGGAAGAACTGATAGTTTAGTGATCTATCTAACATTGTATATGAACGCATCAATTCTCTATGTGAAACTTCGGTTCTAATACAATATTACCTCAACAACAACAAAAAAATAACAAGCCACACATTTATTTCAAAAGGATAAAAGACTCACTTGAAGATATATGATCTTTAATACTTGTGAAAAGCAAACTAGGTTTGTATGGAATATACATCAGACTATATAACTTTCTCCTTAATGTTACAGTCTAAAATTAACTGCTGATGTAATGGGGAAGATTTGAAACTTTAAGAAAGACTGTTGTTCATAAATTCAGGTATTTCCTGTATATAAAAACTAATTTGGGGAATAATTCTTATTGCTATCTACTACAAAAGTAGATTTCCATTTTTAATGCTAAAACCCTTTATAAAATATATACTTTTTCTTAATGAATATCTCCAGTATCTTTGAAAACACTGAATTGGGCTATAACATATTTAGAAAAAGAGCAGTTCAACCTGCTATATGAAAGAATTTTTTAATCAGTAAGATTAGAGAAGAAAAGAAGGAAAGACAACAAAAACAGCAGCCAGTGATATTGCAGATAAAACCAAAGTAGTATAAGTTATTAAAAACCAAAGGAGGAAAGTGTCTCAAGTAGAAATGAGGCAAATATCAAGAACTCATTGAACACTGTAAAATCAACTCATTGGATGTTGCTAACTAGAATAACAGCTATTTAGTAGAATATATGGGCAACACCATGAGATTGAACTGAGTTCAAGAGAGAAATGCAGTTGTGATTTTATGTAGCAGTAATGTCCAATAAGTGTTTTAAAGAATAAATAGGATTTACAACACTACAAATGATTCTGGGAGACAGATCCACACCTTTTCATATGTAAATTATGACACCATATCTACCACCAAAGCACCCAAAGGCCACCACCACATATATTTGAAAGTGAGAAAAAAACTGAACAAACTTATTCAGAATGCTATTTACAATATATATGAAAATAGTAGTAAATTATGGTATAACCACAGAAAAAAGAATGCATGATTAAATGTGAAATATTATTCGGCAATCAAAAAAGGAAAAACTAGACGCATTTATAGGAACATGGATGGAACTGGAAGGGATGATGCTCAGCGAAGTAAATCAGAAGGCAAAAGAAAAATACCAGATGGTTCCTCCCCTAGGAGGAATATTAGGGAAACAAATAAGCATCAAGGAAAGGAATAAGAACAACAATAATAATAACAATAAAGACACAAAAACAAAAATGAAAGGACAAGGACAAATTAGGGACACTTGGTGGGGAGAGGGGAGGGGGAGGGTTGAGGGACTGAGGTGATTGTGCACTGGTGATATGGTGATGGGGAATACATGGGAATTACAATTGATGTCAAATATATATAAATTCTTAAAAATGTAAATACAAAAAGAAAATAATATAAAAATGAATAAAAAATTAATGTGAAATATTGTGAAATTAAAAGCTTTAAATATGTAATTGGATGAACATAACAGGTTATAGAAATATGATACAGATGGCTCTATTTATGAAAATGGCAAAAATAGAAAATAGGATTAAAATAGCACCTCATTTTAGACACTGAAAAAGAAAATATTAATCAAGAGTTGTGTAACAGAAAAATGATTTTTTTTTTCCTCTTGCAATGGTATAAAGCTATGTGTAGGCAAACTGTCCCACAAGCCCAATTTGGGTTGTACCTGCTTTTGTAAATAAAGTTTTATTATAATTCAGACTCTTATCACATATTGTCTGTGACTGATTCTAAACCCATTAACACAGCTGAAAAGTTATTGACAGAGAGCTTATAGATCCAAAAATGTTTAAAATACTTACTGTATGGAGCTTTGCAGAAATAGCTAGCCTAATACAAATTATGAAGAGAACAAAACTTGACTTCTAATATAGTTAATAAATTTAGTTTAAAATGTACTAATTAGATGAAAAAGACTTGTTTTTCAAGTTCAAATATGGTAATTTTGGAGCCTTTTGAATGTAGCTAAAAGACATTTGGAAACAGACTGACTGACTATATTTCAAATAAAAGGCTGCAATTTATTCTAAATTATGGAGTAAACCATTAACTAATTAACACATTTCTGAAATTGAATATTTTAAGACTTTAATTTTGAAAACCTAGGAATAGTAAAAATAGTGCAAGTTTCTGTTCTCTAAAAGATCCTTAATTTGGTACAAATGTTTTCAAATTTTCTTCAGTAGGAGTAAAATTATATACTTCAATAACCACATTAGAAAGTTTTAATAAAGTTTTTATGATAGCAGTAATGACATACACAACATCTTTAAAATTGAGTCTACATAACCTATCTGTAATGTTAAATGATTTTTACAAATTGAATAAATTTTAACCTGGACATTTTTGAAATATTTTTATAATCTCCTTAAAAGTTTGAAACCCTTTACACAAATTTAGAACAATTTTTAAATATTCTTAAATATTTAAATATTTAAGGTCTCAAATTAATAGTTAATGCCCCTTAAACAAATTTACTGATATATGACTCTTTTTCGATCAGTAGGTTGTCAGGGCTATTTATGTCACCAGTTACTCAAATATATAGGACAATAATTTCCCTGTTCAACTATATTTCTTTATACATATGCATTTATTATATTGAACATAGAATATGGTTTTACTTAGCAAAGTGATTTAATTAAAAGAATATCCTTCAAACTGGAAAGTAAAGGTAAAATGTAAACAGAAAACAAGTTTACAACCAAGACAAAATTTTAATTTTGAAGCTGAATTTTATCAGAGTCAAACCTAGTGAGATAAGACACATTTAATTAAATCCTCACAATAGAAGCAAAGTAAATAAAAGCCTCCAAAGCCTTTGCTAAAATCAGTAAGTGTGCTAGTATCTTACAAAATCTTTGCCAGCAAGATATTTGGTATAATCTGTAATGCCAGTCAACACTGAAGAGTTAACTTTTATGGTAATTGTGTGGGAATTTAGACAAAGTGAGTGTTTCAAAAGTTTATTTGTAGATTTATGATTCCTTTAAATTTCATGAAAGTTATTCATATGAAAATCTTCATTCTCCTATAAGTTGCACGGTTCACAATCCTTAGAAATTGACAAACACATGAAAGCCACTAAACTATCCCAATAACCCAAATAGATACAGAAATTCCTGATGCACAGTGGAAATGTAGCCAACTTGTGAGAATCCTTAATATACCTCAAAATCTATTCCAAATTTTACATCATTGAAGGATTTTTTTTACACAACCTCCACACCACCATCTTTTACTTACACCCCCACCCGCCCTGCCATAGACCCTCTACTTAAAGTTTAGTTCACCTGCTAAATAATACTGTATGGATGACATAGTACATATTTTAAGTGCAAAGTTTAATATATATATGTAACTGGAATTTTGGGAATTATGAAATTTTAGATTATTAGAAGTAAAACAGCAAAGTGATTTTTATCAAGCAAATCAAATAATTACTTTTCAATTCTGATTATGTCAACATTATAATAAAATGTGACTTGACATTAAATTATTTTGAATGTTTTTAATATCAGTATTGTGTTTATTTTCTGAGTCGTCAACTGTGGACTTTATTTTTACTGTGCATTGTATTTGCTTTAAATGTCTCATTAATATGAGCTTTTATTTCACATTCATCTTGAAAGTTCACTGGATTTTGATTTATAACAATTTATGATGCATATTACAGTGCACATTTCTTCTATATACCTCAGATATACATGATATGGAGGGGCTTTGTAAATGAAATATTTCTCCACACTCTTAGCAAAACTGTCCTGTTTCTGAATAGGTTTGTTTTACTGGAAGCTTTAAAATCTATTATTTTACTCCAATCTTAGAAAAATATCTTGAAAGAATGTTTCTCTAGCTCTACAATCACTATTATACTCATCCTGCTTTTTCTTTGCAGTGTAGTAAGATTGTTTATTAACAGTTCTCAATGTGTAATAGAATTCTAGTGCTAGATTTTAAAAACAGATGTTTTATATCTAGTGATGGAGACAGTACCTGCATATAAAAGACAAAAAGTTCCCTGAACATGTAACACAAAGGCACAGAGTGTTTTCAGTAAAATGTTCCTTGCATATGCAATTTTTCAAAAAGGAACATCATATCATATACTTTCTCAAATAGTTATTCAAGTTCAGTCATCCCTGAGTGGTTGTCTTGTCTTCTGGATCCTTTGGTAAACAAGTGGTTGACCTATGTCTACGGTCATTCTTCCCTGTTCTTAAAGGATAACAAACTACAGGTTATAGCTAGTGGCTCTGTAGGCCCAATTTGTGGCTGTGGAATTCTATAAGTACTACAGTCTTCCTCCATTTGAACCTAAACATGTCCCCTTTAGTCCAAGACAGTGATTATGCTGAGATAATTGACTCCATCCAAAGTACACAAATGTCTAATACCCTATAACACTGATATCTAGTTACATTTTTAGTATAATCTTCTGAAAATGATATATTCAAAACACTCAAAAAAAAAGTTATGGAACAATACTATATCCTGCAAGTCTCTATATCACATACAAGGGAGAAATAAAGATCTCTATAGATAAACAGAAGTGGAAGGAGTTGTAAACATTAGATGGCCCCTGCAAGAAATGCTGAAAGGAGCACTTTTATCTACATCAAAGAGAAAATATACAAAAAATCTGAATAAGGAAATATATAGAATTAAGAAATTAAAGATAAAATTATATTTCTGAATGTTCACATGTCAAAAATCACTTTTAATTTAAATAGACTGAAATCATCAATCAAAAGAAATTGAGTGACTGGTTGTATCAGGAAGAAAAAACAAACAAACAAACAAACATTGTTCTGCTGTCTCCAGAAGATAAACACTGCCTAAAGCAAATGGATTTAAAACAAGCCTACAAGAAAATGGGAATCCAAGAATGTGTAGAAAAAACATACATGAGTTGGGTGAAATAAACTTGTAGCTCAAACTTATAACAAGAGAGATATGAACATTCTATAGGGATTAAGAGGTCAATAAATCATGAAGATGTAACACTCATAAATGTACACCCACCAAAGGGGCACAAAAATAAATAAGACAAATATTTTGTTTACTAATGTAAGCCAAAAACCCAACCTGTCAAAAACACATTTTGTGTTTACATCATTGGACAATTCAACATCAACATAATACCAATAGGGAAACAATAGCCTTCCAAGAGGAATCAGAAAATAGTAATATAAATATTAAATAAAAAAATTATTCAGGTGTACATGAAACTTTCTCCAAAATAGGCCACAAAGTGGTTAAAAAAACAATGTCAAATTCTTGACTACTGAAATCACAACAAATATCTTCTCTGGTCAAGATATTTATCCAACTAGAAATCAACCAAAAAAAATGATCCAGCAATTACATTCCTTGGTATTTATCAAAGATACATAAACACTGGGCCTCCATTGTGGCACATGGGGTTAAGCACTACACTGTGAAGCATCCCACAGCTACTGCATCAAGAGTTTGATGCCTGGCCAGGGAGGTGACCCACATGGTGCAGCAGACCTCTCCTGTTTCACCTACTGCTCCCCTCAGCAGTATATTTCAGTAGATATGCCGTTTTGTTCCCTACTCTGTCTCTGGTGGATTCTCTCACCGCTCATGCCTCTGGCCTGTACCCTAGTTCTTTTTTTATATGCATAAATCAATCTTTTAAAAAATACAAAAACACAAATTTAAAGGTATATATGCACTCCTAAGCTCATTGCAGTACTATTTACAATAGACAAGTTATAGAAACAACCTGAGTTCCCATTAACAGATGTTGAATTAGAAAAATGTGGTATAGACAATGATGCCTACTCAGCTATATAAAATGTGATGAAATCTTATCACTGATAACACAGATTCAATTGGAGGGGAATTATATTAAGAGATATATGAAGGAGAAACACAATCAACACAATTTCACTAGTGTAGACTATGAACAAAACAGAAAATAGAACCTAGAAATATGACTGCAAAATTGAGGCTACTGGTGAGGTGGTTAGGAACAAAGCAGAGAGGCAGTCCAAAGGTCTATGTTGGAAGTTTATGGATTCTTCAGTGGTGAGTGTGGTGCTACATCTAAACAGGTGTGAACTTATTCCTCTAAACCATAGACAGTGTTGTAATCCAATGTTGCTTCAAAAGAAAGAAAAAAATTCTTTCAATCCACTAGCTACTACCTAACTCTAAAAACACTTCTCCAATTTTAGGTATTTGTTAGAGCATCCCTCCCAATCCCAATTACTAAATTACACAGCTTTTTCAAGACTCAAGTAATAAAGAACCATAAAATGGGTGGCTGACACAAATTTTATATCACACTTATGATCTCCATAACACCAAAATCAAGGCATCTTCAGGTCATACTCTATAAAGATCAGTTGAGTCCTCTTTAGTAGAGCCCATTATCACCTTGGCTTTGGAACTCTAACTCCAATTGTTACCTGATAATCTCCATGTGTGTATATGTATCTACTGCAAATGTCCTCTTTCTATAAGGATGCCTATTATACTGTGTTAGAACCTACTCTATTCCAGTACGATGCCATGTTGGTGATATCTGCAAAAGCCTTATTTCCAAGTAAGCTTACATTATGAAGTACTGGAGTTTAGAATTGAAATACAAATTATGGATTGAAACACAATTCAAATTGTTACATATTGTGACTTATATAGATAAAATATAAATAATGCATGCATTTACTAAATAAATGTCCTATATTTATATTTTTCTTTACATAGATTATTCCTATTGTTATGGCATTGGGGTGTGTAAATGAATGCTGTAAAATAGCAAAATACTTTTAGAAATGTACTAATTCTACTTGACTAAAATTGCAAACAATAAATTAAGGTAGTTTATGTACTTAAAAATGTTGATTTGCTATTATTCATTTCTTGGAAGTCACAGGTTACTTTCTACAAAGTGTGTCAAATATAAGAGATCATATTAAATTAAATTTTATCTCCCGGGCCTCCCTCGTGGCGCAATGGGTTGAGCACTGGGGACCCACATGGTGCAGCAGACATCGCCTGCTTCCCAGCTGCTCCCCACAGCAGTGTATTTCACTTGATCTGCCTGTTTTGCTCCCCACTCTGTCTCTGGTGAACCCTCTCACCTCCCATGCCTCTGGCCTATACCCCAGCTCTTATATGTGTAAATAAATAAATCATAAAAAAAATAAACTTTAAAAAAAAATTATCTTCCTTCAGGTAATTGGCAATTATTCAGGTGTCCTCTGAATTTGTAACTTTATGCATAAAATTTAAATAATTAAATTTAAAAATATCACAAAATGAAAAAAATACAGTACTCCATAACTGAGTGTCCATACTCTAATATCAAATGCATAGATTAATATGTAGGCAAAGGGTGATGTTGAAATTTACTAACTCATTGATAGAGATTTATGATAAAAATCTCTTGTAATTCTCTTATCAATTTTGTTATACATCCTTGAGTAAATATAATTTGCCTAAAAAGATCATAGATATAAATTACCTTCCTTTAATGCAATTTGATCCACTGCAAATAATATAATCAGATAATTTCATATCCATATGAGAGGATTTGCACTGGTTTGAACCCAATGTTCCTTTGGATGCAAGAAGAAAATAAGCTTTTTAAAACATTTATTTTTTATTTCCCATATAACAACAGTGATAAATTAGGGCACAAACAGGTGACCCCATAATATTTCAAATATGTTAAATATTTTCTTGGGACTCCCTAGTGGCACATGGGCTTAAAGTGCAGTACCGTGAACCTATCAGCAGCCACTGCAGCATATGTTTAATCCCCAGCCAGGGAGGTGACCCACATGGCACAGCAGATCTGTCCTTCCTTGCCCCACTGCTCCCCTCAGCAGTGTATTTCAGCCTGTTCTATTCCTCACTCTGTTACTGGTGAATCCTCTTACCTCCCATACCTCAGGCCTTGTATCCCAGTTCTTGTATGCATAAATAAATAAATCTTTAAAAAGTTTTTGATTTGATAATATAAATTTCAGAATTTTTGAAATCTTTCAATTGTATCATATAGGGAAATCATTTGAATGGAAAAACACCTCTAGATTATTGGAAAATATAAAGGAGTTTGATAAAAATGGCTTAAAGTAAATTCTAATGTTAAATAGTTTTCAGCAGTAGAATGCATTCTTTTTTTTTAGTTTTCTTTGACAAGTCCTATTTTTAACATGAATGAATCACAACATACTCTGAAATTATTAAACAAAACCAATGAATGGCAAAAAGAAGCTATGGATATTGTACAAAACTTTGTGTTTTAGAGGATAATGATCTATCATGAGAATGTTCATCTGAAGGGGCATGAACCTATACCTCTAAATCATAAACACTGTAAACAAATATCATCTAAGAATTTTTTTAAATGTTAAATGCTCATTAAAATTTAAAAGCTTTTAAAAGTGGCTTAAAAGACAAATCTTTCAGAGGATTTTCAAGTATATAACAGGAGTGGGGATACACTGAATGCTCTATATAGTCTGAAAGTAGATCTGAATAAAAGGTCTTATATTGGTTTTGATTAATTTATTATATTCATTTGTCAATTTTAAATGAACTAATAAATTCATCTGCATGATATTGAACTTTTGTTATTTACTGTAGAATCTTAAGTAATTTGTAAAATCTATATATTAAGTCAAACAAAACTGATTTTTTTCAAAATGGTAGCAAAGAGAACAGACTGATTGATTTATTTTTGCACAGAAGAACTGGGGTTTAGGCCAAAGATGTGGGGGAGTAAGATGATTCACCACCAGGGAGGCCCCAAAGAGAATAGATTTAAACTGACCAGATATTGTGACATTCTACAAGACACTGCTATGAAACTAGCATATTCTTAGTTTACAGATAAATTAGTTCTGTAGCAAAAATGGAGCTCATGAAACACATAAATAAGAATTTATAAGAACTATCATGAAATATGTAAATTTAGATGGATTTTGGAAAACAAGGTCACTACATACCTAAAAATAAATATTCTTATTTTTACCACTTATAAAATTCAGCCTGAAATGGACTTATTACCTAAGAGGCAAAATTGGAAAATATCTGTGTATCACCATGACTTTCTCTTAAAATGTCTGAAATGTGGGCTTTTTTTATTGTTAAATTTTTCTGCCATAAAATTAAGGACTTTTTATATTTTTTTAAAAGATGGAAACCAGGAACTCCCTGCTGACACAAGGGGTTAAGTCTCAGCACTGTGACTAATATTGGATCCCTAGTCAGGGAGCAAACACACATGGTGCAGCAGTCTTCTCCTATCTTGCCCACCGCCCTCCTCAGCAGTCTATTTCAATGTATTTCAATCTGCCTGTTTTGCTCCCCACTCTGTCTCTGGTGAATCCTCTCACCCCTGCATGTCTTGCTTGTACCCCAGCTCTTGTGTGTATAAATAAAAAAAAAATCTAAAAAAAAATGTAGGCAAAGTAATAAATTAGAGTATATTTCCCACATCACCAGACAAGAAATTAGAGTATACAAAAGAATAGGTCCACTATGTTTTATTTGAACTGAATTATTAAAACTGAATATAAAAGTTTAAATTTCTTTCAGACACTAAAAACACTAGAGAAAAATCTAGTTTTCTCTCACAGGAACACTTTAATATGACATCCTGAAAGGGTAAAAACTAACAATCTTGAGCTGAGCTCTAAGACTTTAGATTACAGAAAAGGAGGCTATCCTGAAGTGGAGTGAATCAACTGAAAGTCAAAGCTTCAAATATTAAGAAAAACCTCTCCATACTTCATGATTTGATATTGGCTATCAAAGATGTAGAGAAGTAAGGAAAAGTAGATGTGAGTATACTGATGCTATCAAATAAGATGGTGAGGCTGGTTTGCTACAAAAACACAAGTCTAGTCTCACATGCTGTAATTTAAATATTTAGTGAACATTCTAGTAGAAATGTCCAGCAAATTTCAGATTTGTAGAGTTCATTAGAGGTAAGAATTAAGATCTCAATTTCATAGTTGTTGGTTTGTAAATGGTTTATGACAATGGTACATACAACTGGATGAAATGGGCTAAGTGTAGATGGAGAAAATCAGAGAACCAGATACTAGGCCCTGGCCCTAGAACACTCTACATTTATACCTCTAGGGGACATGAAGAGACAGGAAAGAAAGGAATAAAAGCCACTGTAAAAGAGAGATGGATGTGCTCTGAAAGCAAAGTGAAAAGGTGTTTCAAGGGATTAGTGGTATCAAATGCTATTGATAAGTTAAATGACTCAGAAAATGTGACTTCCCAAAGAGGCCATTTTATAGTAAATGCTGTCTCTGTTTTGTGTACTTGTGTGTTTAGGGGAGTCGTGTGTTGGCAACAGAAATAGAATGAGAAACATTTGTTACATTCTTTATTTTATAGTAGAGAATAAATCCCATTTTAATAAAGTGTAGAGAACCAAATTTATTTTAATAAAAAGGATTCCAAAATACAGAAATCAATGATCTGTTTAAAGGCTCAGAAAACATTCCAGTTTACATGTATTAAAGTTCTCTAACAGCTCAAAAAGCTTAACTGATTCAAGCATTGTAATCCCCCTATGAACACCTGGGGAACTGGACAAAATATATGAAAAGGTTGTTTAAAGCTACTGGACAGGAGGCCTTGTGGGACTATGATGCTAAGGGGAAGAGAAAAATAATGAGGTAAATATTACCATTGTCTTGGGTTACTGCAGGAATGTGTTTCCAAGTCCAAAAAAAGCTGTGTGAACCCACAGAATAAAAGTCTTGCAGAGTTGAGGAAACAGATTTTGTAATTCAGAAACCTAATGTAGCTATGTGATTGCAGAATACCTGCAGGTAAGAGAGCGACACAGAGAGAAACCTGTAAAACTGCATGGGGCACCCTCCCTCTCAGGTATTTGGAAGAGTACTAACCTGTACATGGAAAGGGAGCAAATCCAAAACCCAAAATAACCCACTGGTAAACAGTTCATCCAACAATTTCTTGAGGTTACACAGGGCTGGGGATTACTTGCATGCTTACCAGCCAGAATGAAAACACTTTCTAAAACACAGAATATCAGAAGGAATTGTGCTTTAGGAGGGGGGTTATATTAGTGTTAGATTATGGGATGTACTTCAATTGCCTTTACAAATTCTTGGAAGGAAATTGATGCCAAGTTTATGTCACATCATTACTCTAGACATTAAAAAATCTAGAATGACCTTACATTGAATGCAATTAATTAGATTACTTTCTATACATCAGTAAACTTGAACATCTCAAACAGAAATTATTCAAAAACAAATGCTAGAAAGTTTAGTACAGTCAGCAGTACAGTAAACAAAAACAAAACCCAATAGTGTAATAGATATGCAATACAATCCAGGATAAAATGGAGGGCAGTGCATAGGAAGAGAGCTAAATATATGAGAATAAAGGTAGAAAATTGTATATTTGATGAGAAGAATCTACAGATCCAAGATGTTTAATGCACTGTAATTATAAAGAAAATCATGGATGCAAAAATCTCAAGATTGTTGAGATGAATAATGATAAGTCTAGTAGCCAACTTTGGGGTCAACAACTATTCAATGTTAGCAACTATTCAATATCAACAGAACCTCATAATGAAAACCCTAAAAGAAAAGTAGTGAATGCCATACACTGTAGAAAATACATTTTAAAAAATTAAAATCTCAGAATGAGAATTTGTTGTCAACAGATAAACACTATACAAAAGCCGATTATATTTCACATGTTAAACAAATTATATTCTCCATAATACTGCATGGGAATTTGGATCTATACATATGAATGAAGGACTCTAGAAAGTTACTGGTAAATGTAACTTCTCATTTTTTCATTTGCAAACATTTAAATCTCTTTCATATTAAATGAACTGAAACAAAATTCCTAACAATATTTTGTGACATTTATAATGGAAATAAAATGAAAAACAGTATACATAATGGGGAATGGAATAAAGAGAAATTCTTATTCTAGATTCTTATAACAGAATTGCTACAGCATTATATGAAAGTATGTTTTGCATCTTAGATAAGGATTTCACAATCTCCACACAGTTGGCATACTGAGTTAGAAAGTTCTTGATTGTGGGAGACCATTTTATGGACTGTGGAATATTAAAGAGAACCAATAGCTTCTATCATTTGTATACACCATCACCCAAATATACCAAACAATATATATGCCACAACAGTCAGTACAAGGAGCATAGGTTAAAAAAAAAAAAGGGGGGGGGCCTCCTGGTGGCACAGTGGGTTAAGCAACGCATTATGAAGCAAACCGCAGCCACTGAAGCATGAGTTCAATCCCTGCTGCCAGCCAGGGAGGGGACCCACATGGCACAGCAGACCTCTCCTGCTGTGCCTGCTGCTCCCCTCAGCAGTGTACTTCAGTTGATCTGCCTGTTCTGCTCCCCACTCTCTGTGGTGAATCCTCGCACCCACCCCCACACCTCTGGCCTGTACTCCAGTGCTTGTATGCATAAATAAATAAATCTTTAAAAAAAAAAAAGAATGAATGAAAAATAATGTTATTCCAAAGGAAAGCATTTACTCTCCAATTTCTCCTTCAGAAAGCTGGGAGTGGATATGTCATCAGTGTGTGTAGCAAGGAATGTGACACCCTCAATTCCTGGAATGAGCCCTGCCCAAGTGTGGTTTAAGCATTTGGTATGAATGAAAAGAAATAACAGCAAGGACAGCAAGACTCATTTAAGTATCATCTTTCTAGAATTTGACATGATTTTTAAAGGTAATTACAAATTATAGAATTTTTTCTATTCATTAAAACATCAAAACACACCCAAAATATACCTTAAGTCATATAAACATTATGTAAATATACATTGCCATTTTTATCACTAGTGTGTTTCAACCTCTGTTCTCTGTATTTTAAAAAAAGTTATTTATCTTATAACTTTTAAGCTCACAATTTGTTTGATACTTAGCTATTTATTGGAGTAGAAATATAAGTTGGATTAGAATTCTCCATCTGACAAAATAAGCAAATATCCAAATTAGGCACTGATGTATAGCATTTATCAAAATTAGCATTTATATAAATGGATAAGTGGTATATGTTTATTCTGTCTGGCCATAGAAATACTTGTAAAATGATTTAAAAGCATTAAACTTAATAAAAACATTTTTCATTATAGAGTATAAATACAGTGTAAAAATAAATAAGTTGGCAACCTTAACTCTGTAATACAAAAAAAGCAAATAGGTTGAAAAAGTGGTTTAAAGGGATAAATTATTCAAAAGCCAATGTAAGAAAAATAAAAATATAATGGAATTTAAGGACATCATTTCTCTACAAATTTTGGTAGTACAGAGTTTATGATTAGATATATACCTGACCAAAATTTGAGCCAAAGAATGGTTCATAAACTAGGTAATATAGCCTTGAATAAGATAGGCAACTGATATTAATCTTATTCTTTCATATTAAGAATCTTTAGTTTTCATTGCTTTTGGTTTCAGCACATTTAATCCATTCATCCTGAATGATGTACTGCTAAAGAATAAAATATAAAAAAACTGATAAACTTAAAATTATTTCAGAAGCTATAGTTCATTTTTTATTTAAAAATGACAAAGTCACTGTAGAAAAATCTACAATTTGAGCCTGAGAATCAAATATTAGATACCACAAGACTGTCAAAAATAGGTCATATTACTAAAGATAATTTTCTTTGCCAGCTAAGTTGATCATAAAAATGTTCTAAGTTCAATACTGCAATTACTCTTTTTAGCAATAAACTCTTCTATTATTTCAAGTTCTAGAATATGTTCTATTCTGGGCATTTTTGCAATCCTGTGCTAAACACCTATTATGTGGGTTAATTTAATACCACATGTAGGGCCTCCCTGGTGGCGCAGTGGGTTAAGCAACGCACTATGAAGCAAACCGCAGCCACTGCAGCACGAGTTCGATCCCTGCGGCCGGCCAGGGGGGGA
>JAGFMF010011579.1:601894-621480 GCA_019455555.1 Galemys pyrenaicus | reverse complement strand
TGATCTGCCTGTTCTGCTCCCCACTCTCTGTGGTGAATCCTCTCACCCCCCCACATCTCTGGCCTGTACCCCAGTTCTTGTATGCATAAATAAATAAATATTTAAAAAAAAATTTAATACCACATGTCTTCATAAAGAAACATTTTAAAAGAAATGAAGAGGCAACACTTAAAAAAATCTAAATTTAAATGTATTGTGATTTTACAAGTAGGACAAATTGCTCAATAAAAATGACTACTAATCATAATTGAGTCATAGTAAAGTTATAATAGCAAAACTGTTAAATAATTTTATGTTAATATTTTCAGAACATACAGTAATATGAGCTATACTGTATGCTACCAAGGCATAGGTTTTGAGGATACATGGACTTTTCTTAATTCTATGATAACCACCTGGAAATTTCTGACTCTTAGTAAACTGAACTCTATTACAATTTCATTAGTTTTTCTCTAATGTCCACTTCTGTCTGTTTCAATTTCACACCAGCACATGATGTCATATTAAATCATGACTTAGACTTTTTAGCTGTCATGATTTCCCAGTCTATCCTTGTTTTTGATGACTTTGAGAGTTTCGAAGAGGTCTAATCAGGTGTTCTGTGGACTGTTCGTCAATTTGGGTTTGCCTCAGCTTTTCACATGGTATGAAGGCTCTTCTGGGCTTTTGCAGGATGACCACAAAAGTGAAGAGTCATTAGAAACACATCAAGAGAATGAGCTATTAACAGGACTCACCACTGGTGTTGCAGTTTTGATCATCTGTCTGAGCGGGTGTGTGCCAGGTTTCTGTCTCTAAAAGGAATCACCTTCCTTTCTTTACTACAAATCCAGAAAGCACTAAACACAGGTCAAACTTAAGGGCTACAGAGTTAGTTTCAACAACTTGAGAGTTTCTACATAAATTATATGGATTACTCTACTTTTATCTTCTTGTGGCCTCTCTCCTACCTAAGGCCTCTGGGTTGTGTGTACTAGGCACCTCTGTGAACCTATACGTGTGTGAAAAATATGGACCAGGCACTCCTACATGACTGCATCAGGACAATGGCCCACATCATAGGCAGCTGGGAACACCTAGGTAGCCCAAGACTGGGTGGTCAGAGTCCAAGATAGTTGGGAATAACCCAAAATTATTCTAAGCACCTGCAAAGAAAGTACTCCCTGCATACAAGGCCAACATGTCAACCCTTTCCCCATAGAATTGATTATCACCTATGATCCCTTGAAGACCTGTTTTCCAGAAGATGAATGTCCTTTGTCTCCCTGGACCCTGCATCCCCTACCATTGTCATATGATCAATCATGGTTATGTAGTATTGCCAATAAATAGCAAGAGGGCTGCTCACTGGGCAGCAGTGTCTTGCCTTGCAAACCTGCTCTGCGACTCCGTATCTTGGTGTGTCCCTGTAGACATGCTGCAGCATCTGTGGCTACAAGATCTTCTTTCATATATTATTATCAGTATTGATTCAAAGGTCTTTATTGTATACTTTGAGTTATAATCTAATGCAACATTATTTTATCATGCAAACATTTTCCCACTTTGGTGACAGAACTCTTTCAATTGTTTCCCTTGAAAAAAAAAAACATCAGCACTGCAATTCTTTAGCATTTCCTTACTTCTGGGTACTACGTGAAGCTAAAGACTCATCTTGTACATGTCATGGCCTTCCCCTAGTGCCATCCATTTCTCCAAAAAGAATGTTATTATAAACCTAGATCTGAATGTTGCGTACGTGCCCCCGCTTGGGGCAGTGGTGCTTCTATATTATCTCCAATGGCAGAACTAGGAAATACATGCACACTGACCCATGTATATGCATTATAATTATTGTTCTATCCATCTGTCTACATTATGCTAAATTAAATTCATATGATATATCTTCCTCTGCTCCAGTAACATGGTTTACTCACTAGCCTTCTCCCTCTATTTGTAGCTCTCCCTCCAAATGGATAAAGCCACATATGCCAGCTTTTAAGTCACTTGTTACTAGTACACATGCACAGAACATTCAGATTTGAGTGTACATTTAAATAAAAGTTCCTACATAGTGCAGTGTTAGTTCTAGTAAAACCACATTTGTTAGAATTTTAGTGAAGCTGGCAATGTCTTTGTTTCTATATTCTGTTAAAGGATGTCACTATATGTTGAAGTTTCTGTTGATGGTTAGTATTCTCTCTACAGTTAAATGTATTTTTATGGATAATCTCTACATATAAACTTCATATTCAGCAGGTATTTTAAAGTATATCCTGTCATTATGGAGGAGTTAAGGACAGTATTATCATTTCACAAATTAGCATTATCAGATTATATAGGAAAACATGAGAAATTAAAATTTCTTAATTTAAACAAATTATGCTACCAATTTCTCTCAAACTCTGATATTCTCAGAAATAAAAGCATACTTGACATTCTTTTGTAATACTATAGTTGATAAACTGTAAAAAAATTAAAAGTCACTAATATGATTAATTCTATTTGTTTCTATTGTTTGTCATAACAAACTCAAAAATTAAAATCAAACTCAAAAAATCAACTCAAAATCTATAGGATAGTTTTGATTACTCGCATGTCATGAGCTTTATCTTTCTAATCATTAAGTGTATGAATGGCTGCCACATTCTTTTCACATGATCTATTTAATAGCTATGCTCATACTGGTATTTGTGTTAGACAATTGTAGCTTATTCTAGGGCTCAAGGCTAAATCTATTGATAAATAGATTTACAATTTCATTCTAGCAATTTAACTACAAAAAGTAAAAACAAAAACAAACAACCTGTATATCAACCTAAGCTTTTTTTAAATTAGAGCAATAGATATTTTGAGATTGATAAAAAGCTGTTGTACTTGTCTATTAGGGTAACAGAAGTGATTGAAACAGGCAAATTGTCTATCACAGCGGATATTTAACAAATAACTTCCAAGATGTGCCAAATAACTCCGTTAATCTCACTTAAGTGGTTGTCTTCAATCTCTAAAAGAGTTCAGGAATTATTATTAATAACAGTTTTGGCAATAATATTTATAATTCTCTCAACCCCTTCATTGTGTTCTTCAAAATCTATGTATCTTATTCAAATGTTTCAATTAGTAAGAAAGTTCCAAGTGTATCAACTATGCTTTTTAAGAAATACATCATAGGGGGAGAAATTATTTTAACAACTTATTCAAATAGACTTTACTGCCAAACATGACACTTACATACATAATCCTTACAGTTGGCCAATGCTATATGACTTGTTCTTGTCAGTGGGTCATGGACTGAAGGAGGGAAGCATTTAACTGTCAATGTTAAATATTCAAATCCCTCTGCCTCATTTACAAAGACAGGCTTTAGTTTACTACTCTGCAAGAAGGTGCTAAAACACTCATGTTAATGTTTTGTTATTCTGCAGCATAATCCTTCATATTAAAGAAATTGATATGAAGGAGGGTCACTGCTATAAATCTTCAGGTGTTAAGAAGACTGAAACAAGGCTGCATGTTATATAGTTTAAATATTTGGTAAAATCACCATCCATGGGAATCAAAAGGTAGATATCATACCTAATCAACTTTATTGTCTAAGAACATTAGTATATTCATTGCTGGTAAGGGCATTTTGTTAAGTATTACAAGAAACAGATGACCATAGGAGGAAAAATTGACTGTCCTCTACAGTATAATGAAAGTAAATGTAGACAAAATGTGCAGTCTTCAGAAACAGATGATTCTTAAAATTGAGAAAGTCTTACAATTCAAAGCGCTCTTAAAAATTCCCTTGAGACAAAGACCAAACAATATAGCCTTCTTCCTTATATTAAAACCTCAGAAAGGATTAAATTGACTCTAGCTACGGATCAAATAAAGGGTGTGGTGTCCAGCCCCTTCTTTCAATTAGATTTTATGGCTGAGGGAAAAAGACTTTCATCCTATGATGCTTCCACCTAAGATAGATAGGTTTAAGGTGCTTTTAATTAAATTTCTAGTTGAGCCAGGTAACTCCTGGGGATACCTACTCTTCCAAGAGTTCCCTGTTCTTATAATACTAAGATATATTTGCCTTTTCTATTGTTTATGTTTTCATTCATGGTACAAAACTAAGGTGAAAGCATTGCCAGAAAGCCACACGGACAAGTCACAGAATTCTTCACTATCAACCACTTTCAGAAAAAAAAAATCATTTTATGAAATCTTTTATAATGCATTGAAATTATTGATTTCATTAAACCTTGAGTATTGCGCTTGCATATTTTTAATATCCTGTGTGACAAGCCAGTAAGTACACATAAAACATACCTGCCTAAGCTGAGAACATATAATTGAAAACAAGATTTCCCAATCCAAAAACTACTCCCCACCAAACTAGAAAACAATTCCACAAAGGTAATAAAAGAAAATAGCTTTGGGGCCTTCCTGATGGCAGAAGGGGTTAAGCACTGCTCTATGAAGCATCTGCTGCCACTACAGCACAAGTTCAGTCCTTGGTCTGGGAGGGGACCCACATGGTATAACAAACCTCTCCTGCCTCACCCATGGCTCCCCTCAGGAGTGTATTTCAGTCCATCTGCCTGTTCTCTTCCCCACTCTGTCTTTGCTGAATACTTTCACCCCCCACACCTCTGACCTGTAACCCAGTTCTTCTATGCATAAATAAATAAAAATCTTTAAGAAATAAAAGAAAATAACTTTTTACTGGATAACCACTGAACCACAATGAGAAGAGCATCATAGCAATCCACATACATAAAAGTAAAATACTATAAAGACAGATAGATATCTTGCCCTTTTGCAAAGGCAAAAATTCATTATATACATTTCCATGATAAACTAATCCTCAAGTAAAAGAACATGGCAGCACCATTTATTACATGTAGTTCACCCTAAATTGACCTAATAATTGGAGTTACCCTCTTTGTTATTTAAGTGTTTTTTGACAATAGGAATATAAGTGTCTATATATTTTCAAGACAGGGGGTACTTTTACAACTGCGATCAAGGCATCCCTGTAAATAAATTCCTACTCTATCCCCAGAAAATGGGAGAGTGGAATGAAAATATACATGACCTGTTAGTCCGTAAGAGGTGACTTCTAGGTTCTTGAAAAAGACCTTCCAGCAAGGAAAAGCTAGCATAATATTTATATTCTTGAGAGATTTATACACAATTCAAGGAGATGGAGAAGGAACTTAAAGTCACAGATTTCTAGATCAAATATTTTAGAAAAGGGAGGTAGGTAGAAGCCTCCTTACTCTCAAAAGGAAAAATTAAACTTCATTTTTCATTTACATGTGTCATTACCTCATACTGAAAGACAATGTTCCAAGGAAAAGCCCTGGTACAATTATTTATGATCTGTGCCTATATGAGCTTTCTTCATGAAGTATCATTTTCACTACAACAACCGACTAGCAGACAAATAATGATTAAGCCAACATGAACATTTAGCAAATATTCTCTAGAAAATGAATTAAGTGAATCAGTCATTTCAAGGGAAACTTTCAAACATTTGTTGTCAATGACAGGATTTAAGCTTTTAGTGAAAACTTATAGCTAACATGTAGTTTGACATATATAAAAAGATATTTCTGATATTTCTGAGTAATATCAGAGATATATTTTTATGCTGTGTAATAAAATGTGCCAACTCTGAAAAGATTGTTTAATTCAGTGAACCGTACTTTCCAAATGAACAATGTTGTTAAATCACACATGAGCTCTAATCACAATGCAATGAATTTTTAAATAACAGAATTCAATCAATCTCTATACAAATCTTAACTTCACATTTCAAGCAAAGATTAAGAAACAAGCACTCTTGTACTCAATCCTCTAGAAATGGGACTGTTAGATCAAATGCCATATCTATTTTTAATATTCTGAGAGCTATCTATATTATCTATACTTTTTTTCATAAGGACTGAAGGAGTAGTCTATATTTCCATCAACAATGTACAAGGGCTCCTTTTATTCAACATCTTCAACACTTGTTTCTAAGTCTTTTTGGTTTGGTCCATTCTCACACTAATTTAAAGGAATGTACATGTTCTATATTCAGAGGTATGGACAGAGCTATGGACAATTGGTGAGTTATAAAGATAACATTATTTGGCCACTAAAAAAAAAAAGCCATTTGGAATAAAATGGGTAGGAAACCTGGTGGGGAGGGGAGGAGGAGGGTTGAGGGAAGATGGGAACACGAGGGACTGAGGTGATGGTGCACTGGTGAGATGGTGATGGGGAATACATGGGGATTACAATTAATGGCAAATATATATAAATTTTAAAATATTTTAATAAAAGAAAAAAAATGGGTAGGAAAGTATCCATGTGTTAAATGAAGTAAGTCAACAGAAGACAAAAACTGTATGATTTCAATCATATATGGGATATAAAGAAAGCAAGTAGAAGAAAAGACAAAACCAAACCAAAAAAAAAAAAAAAAAAAAACTCAAGACTCAGAAACATGACAGTAGAATTGAGGCTTCCAGAGAAGATAGTTGGGAGGTGTTGGTCAAATGGTTTATGGTAGAGGACTATGGGTGCCTAGGTGGTGGGTGCGGTAACACACAGTTGAAGTATGAACCTATAACTTTAATGTGGTGTAAACAATTAACACAATAATTTTCTTTTTTTTTAAAGAAAGTACTACTTGTTCAGTATTCATGTAGTGTTAATATCCACAATTATCACAAGTGATCCTTCCAACTATGTGTCATGTGAGACTACATTTTCTTCATATAGTTCAACCAATACAATGTCTCACAGAAGAATGAAATCAGAATAAATGTGAAAACCCAGCTGTGTTCCCTTAAGCTAAGCATTAGAGACATGAAAAATTTGAAATAAAACACTGTTTTGGAAAATAATTATAGTCTATAAAGCTATTTTTGTTAATATGCAATGGATTAACATTTCAAATGAACATTTAAATATCCTTTTATGTGATAATGTATATAACAAAATAAATAGGTCTTTGAATTTTTCAAAGTCTTCTAAAAAGAAAAACGGTTCTGAAAGTTAGAAAGCATTAAAAACCACTACATTAGTGAAACAAAGGCAATAAAGCAGATGAGAACCAAAATTTATAGTTGGTTCTGGGTATCATTTCTTTCAACATACTCATATACAGGAGTAATTATTGGCACATAAAGCTAAGCATAAAAAAATCATATCAGGGTTTACAAATATGTGTCAGCAAAAAAACACATGAGGACATGTTTAAAAGACATTGCAATTAAAGTCTTAAAATGACTCCTGGCAATCTTGGAAAAGAAAGAGCAGAGAAAGTCTTATAGTCCATGAAGGACTTGATCTTTTATACATTTCCAATTAAGTCAGAAAGAAGAATGTAGAGGGGATAATTTCCAAGAGTAGATTATGAACCTAAAGAGAAAAATGAATAAATATTGTATATCAACTGGGGACATCCTTATGTACTCCTCAAAACAATTCTTTCAATAAGATATTTAGCCCTTTTATATCAAGAACTTAAAGCACAGAAAGCTGAAGGAACGTGCCAAAATTCACAAGGGTAATAAATTGTGTAGCAGCATTTGTATTATTAGATCAATCTTTCCTCATTAAATTCATTTACTTGTTGATTCACTTATTTATTAATCATTCAGCACATTTTATATAGCTACTCTATAAAAGGCACTGTGTGTGAAACTTTAATAATAAAAAAAGCAATAATAATCCGATTTAGATTTTTGCCTGCAAGGAGTTTATTGGCTCATAGGGAGTTAAGACATGCACTGAATTTTTATAATAAGAAACTATGAAGTAATTGATGGTTGTAAGTTTACTTGTATGAATGCTTCAATAAAGAAACAGAAAAAGATTGATGAAAAGGTCAAAGATTGATGAAAAGATCCTAGTAAAAAGCTTTGTTGTTATTAATATATGCCTCATTCAGTTTTTCTCCATTGCCCAGTTTGTGTCTGGATGAGTTAACCATAAAATATATCATTTGTTAGAATAAGAAGATCTGGACATGGAAGTAGTAGAAGAAACTCCAAAGAGAAGCAATGATGTTAAGATTATTCAAGGAATATGTGAATACTGCAGTTTGTCCAAGAAATGTGTTCATCTGTTTGAGATATTATTCTAACCTGACAAGTGGAAAAATAGTTATAATCTAAGGCAAGGTAGGATTACAGGGGCATCTGTTTTCTGATACAAATGCAGTCATATGTTGTCAAATACTTAGTTTTTTTTTTTTTTTTCAGTTTAAAAAAAAAATAGTGCCTGTGCTCAGATTCATATCAAGTAGATAAATATTCAACATATTATGTAATCCAAAAAAAGCAAAGCCAAATAAGTGATTGGGTATCCTCTGAGAGGCTGTTTGAGCAGGTGTTTGAATGATGAGTGCTAAGCAGCAATACCAGGGAACAGCCTTCCAGGCAAGAGGAATAGTAAGTAGGAAGTCCAGAGAAAATGAGCTTGCAGATAGTAACCATTTCTAAGTAGGACAGATCCCTTAGAATATCTTTCCTCTTAAAGCTTCCCTGCTGCTTTGGGTCTTTTACCAAATTAGTGTCTGGAATTTCTACATTAGGCTCCAAAAAGGAATGTTTATGGGTGACTGCGTGCCTAGAGTTTTCATCTGTTCTATTGTCAAGACACACAATTCTCTGTATGATATTGTAATCACCATCTCACCAGTGACAAAATGGGTTCAAAGAAATTAGATGATTTTTCCCAATGCAACAACTGGTGGAATTTAAATTTGAATTCAGTAATTTACATCAGAATCTGGACCTTCTGGCCCTGATAATATCTAGAAGTTGTCCTCTTACTTTTTTGTTTTTCAATTATTCAGACTTGAGAAAGGATTCTAGGCACTAGATTGAGACCAATTTCTTAAAAATTGGCACATTGACTGTTGAACACTGTGGTGTGAAGGGAAGAGTAGTAATTCACAGTATGCAATTCTTTCCCTTTATCAGGATCATGGGCATTTTGGGGAATACTAAGAACTGCACTGTGGTCTTCACTCTACACTCTTGGGATACAGGTTTACAAAATTTCCCAATATTTAAGCAAATATGTCTAGTTAATGGAGACTATGCATCTTATACAATACTTTGTACACATATACATCAAGAGAAACAGATCCTTTAGCACAGAAAGACCTCAAATTGCTCATGTTTTAAAACAGAGTTGTGATTCAACTGTAGGCAAATTAAACATGAAAATGAGCAAATCATCTTCAGGAAGGTGAAGATACAGTGACCTAAGACAATATTTTTGTGTCAATATCTTTGTTTATAAAGGCTATGCAAAACTGTTATATCAGTGAAAATTAGATGAGTAATACACTGGTCTGCCAGGTGCCTAAGGCACTGGACAAATTTGGATTAATTTTGTTTAAAATTCCCATCACTCATATTCACAAAATTTCACGAAGGTAAACATGGTTCTGACTTTTCTAAATTTAATCTTCATGCAAATTTGTAAAAATTATTACTTTCTTATGGAACATCTTTATCATCTTATTTTTGAAGCCTCATTGAGTTGGAGTAATGCAATTGCAATTTATTGCACTAGAAGTAATTCAGTGTTTCAACTTTGAATGACATAACTACCCATGCTTCACACATTATAAATCCAGGTATTTTTTTTTTTATTCAGAAAATAAGCTTTAAGACTGGGCTGGGTATAGTAACTATCATTCAATGTATTATATGGATGTTTATTAACTTGCATGAATTTACCATGCATGAATGGTACAAAATCTGTGCTTGTAAAAATTATTGACAGAAACTCACTCTGTGGATAAAGAATGTATTTAGCACATGACATTTTATAAAGGCAGAAGCATAAATTCTAGACTATTAAGTACTAAAATGCAAAATGTAAATTTTAAAAGAAAATATAAGATAGAATGTATTTTAATTGGGATAATACAAGAAACCTGAAAAACTGACATCTATTAAAACTGAGCATTAGATTACTATGGAAAAAAATCCATGTAAAAAGCAAAATTTGTAATGATCATAGAACAAAAAGACCAAGACATCACCGGATTTAGTGTCCAGTGATATGAGTGAATACTCTCTTTGGGGTCTCTCATAAAAGCATTAATTCCATTCACTGAAATTCCATCTGTGCCCCAAAAGGTATCACCACCAAAGACTACATTGGGGAGTAGGTAAACTTACAAATTTTGGGTTACACATGCAGTCTACAGCATATGTACATGTGCCAAATAGAAAGAGGTATTTAATGTCTTGAAAATATTTGACAAGTCATAATTTTGTAAAACAAAATACATTCTATGATATAGCTAATTTTTTATGAAACAGATCAATAGTTATAGAAAGGTAGATATTTTAATAATGTAGAAAAGAGTCAATGAAATTTTAAAATGTTTATTTTGGGAGTAGTAGTTCAGGTAATTTTTTTATAATGGTAAAATGTCCAACACAAGTTCTACTTAATTTTATAAGCTCAAAATACAGAATTATTAACTTGTAAGAACAATGTTGCACAGAAGATCTTCAGAATTTACTCATCTTACAACAATAACATGTATTGTACTATATCTTCCTCTTTCCCCCTCCTTCCAGTCCCAAGCGATAATTTCTGTTTCTGTGAGTTTGACTATACCTCATATAAGCAGAATCATGCAGTATTTATCCTTGCCCAACAGCCTTCAGTTAGCCCTAATAATCTCCAGATTCATCAACAATATCACATGTGATAAGTTTTTTTTTTAAAGAACTGGGGTGTTATCTAGAGGTACAGGACATGAGAGGATCCACCAGAGAAAGAGTAAGAAGCAGAACAGGCAGATCTACTGAAATGCACTGCTGAGGGGAGAAACAGGCCAGACAGGAGAGGTCTGCTGTGCCTTAAGTAGGTTAGTCCCTGACCAGGGATAGAACTCAAGCCCTTGCTGGTGATAGCACTGAGACTTAACCCTTATGCCACCAGAGAGGTTTATTTAATGCTACTATTCCACTTTATATATAGAAATGTTGTATGAGCAATTTCCATGTTTTGGGTATTATTAATAATGTCGCAAGGAACATGGGCGTGCACATATCTTTGAAGATTCAATTTCCATTCACTTGTATATATATCCAAAAGTGTAATATTGGATCATACAGTAATTTCACTTTTTATTTTTTGAGAATTCACAGATTATGCATGTCTGTGCATTCCCAAACAGTATACTTTCTGCACAGTCTAACACTTGTGATTGTCAAAAATATACAATAGAGAAATTACAGTCTTCAATAAACAGTATTAGACAAACTGGATAGTCATATGTAAGAGAATAAAGGTGTGTTCCATATAAATTGTATTATAAATTTAAGTATTAAGACTTGAACTTGAAAAATAAAATAGATGCAGTGCTTCTTGATGTTGGTCTTGCTAATGAGTTATTAGATGCAACATCAAGAGCAAAATTAGACACAAGAAACTACATCAAACTAAAATTTCAACATGTCAAAAATATAAATAAAAATTTCTGCAAAGCAAAAGAGATCAGACTATAAAAAGGCAATCTTCAGAATGGTAGATAACACTTGGTAAACCTCATATCTAACACAGAGCTCTTAAAACACAACAGAAAAATAACCCAATTTAAAGATGAGCAAATGACTTCAACAGACATTGTTCTGGTGTAAACCTAAATAGCCAATAGGTATATGAAAAGATGTTCAATTTCACTAATTAGGGAATGCATATCAGAACCAAAATGAATTAGCACCTCACACCTGTTATAATAGTTATAATTTCAGATTTTTTAATTGCATACATCATTTCTTTTCTATATATCCTACTTTAAAAAAATAACCTATAACCCTTGACATAGGAAAAAGTCTTAATTTATGTAACATATTTAACTTTAAAATTGTTGTGTCATAGGAAAACTTGCCTCATAAATAATATGGGATTGAGGTGAACTGCTTTTACTTTATACCAAACTTCACAGTTGATATGTAAAACACAAACATGGTTTATGAGATTCTTATAATTTATCACTTCACTTTTGTATTTCTTATTTACTTTCTACAGACTGGTATCTATATTGCCCTACCCCAGAAATACACTTTATGCATGAAACTATTTACTGTTATTTTTATTAACATACCATATTCTTTTGTGAATATAGTACACCTATAAATGTTATTTTTGAGTCAGGGCAAATAGCATCTCATTTTTCCAGAGAAATGAACTAATGTCTCTACTGAGGCATAGGATTTTGAAAAGATTCAGCTATTTTATTGAAATCTAACTGTACATACACAGTTAAGAAAGAATTTGGGCAGATGTGCTATTTCTCTGATTTTTCTTTCTCATAGCTTTTCAAATCAGTCAGAAAATTATCTCCCTGGTTCTGGCAGTAAATGCTGCATGTTAACCAGTAAGAAAATTGCTCAGTGAAGGTTTTGGTTCTTGTTATTTTTTACTAAATTCAGAATCAAAGTTCATTATAAGATATTGTAAGTTAAATGGTATGAAAATCTGTGTTACAAGCTATCTATTAGGGAAATGGTAAGAAGGCCCTGAAATGAAGTTGGATTGGAACAAAGCCTCCTGCATAAGAGTTAACAATATCCTGGCATTACTCTTTAATTCGTGCCCTCACTGCTTCGAATGCACCAAAAACGAGTTTTGCAGAGAATCATTTTCTCAAAAGTTGGTTAAACAGGTAGCTGTTCAGGTAAAAGGAGATATTGCTATAAAATAACCAAGTAACTAGTGTGATTCTTAAAATATTAATAATTAGAAGCAGTCATTTTCCCTTTCTTTAATTGGTAAATCTATTAAAACTGAACACCAAGATTTCTGTACCACTTGAAAGTTATTTACAAGGTTAACTGTGGTAGATTCACTTAAAAAAATATAGTGTTTAACCCTCTCTCCTCTAAATTGACTCTGCTGCTTCTTCCATCAAGAAGTAACATTTTCTCCACTCCTTGAATCTGTCTAGCTTTATGACTTTTGTTGTCCAAGGGAACATGGTGATGTGGAAATAAACCCAGACCACCTAAATGAGAATTAGCAAAGGCTTCAGAGTTTGCTGATGCAAGAGAGTCATACTAGCACTTATGTTTTGGCAAAAGATTCAAGGACAGAATAGTGCTAAACTTTATATGAGAGAAAAGGGAAAGTTTCAGGTGTGCAGGTAGGGCATGGAGATGCTGCAGGTCTGGGGAGGGGAAGGGAAAAACTAAAGGTAAGCAACTAGAAGTTGTATATCCTATGTGAGTGATTAATGGTACATATTTGGCTTTCTCCAGTTGCTCTAACGTTGGAAGAGGAGGTAAAAGCTAAGCTCAGTTATTAATCAAGTACTTCAAGTCAACTACTTGGGGATGGTTGTTACAAAGGTTATTTAACTTTCTGGACTAGTTGATAATAGTTGGATTTCCTAGACTGGTTGCTACAGGTAGTTGGTCATTGTATTTTTATAAATAGTCCAGCCACTGACCTGGTTGTTATATTCACTCCTCAGTGGGAAGTGTATAGTAGTGCAACCTAGACCTTGGGAGTGCACATTGCACTTCTCTTAGAATCTGCTACTGCAATGTGATCAAGCTTAAGGCAGCCTATATCTGGTTAAGAAGCCACATGGTACACAGTCCAACTGTCCCAGCCAAGACTACATTAGGCCAGTCTACCTGCCAGCTGACTCACAAACACAGGGCAGCCAATATCAGGGATCTGTCTATCCAACACACAGTTTAATATAGATCAATAATTAATACTGAAACTTAGAGTCATGAATAGGAATAATTGCTTATTTTTAAGTCACTGAATTTTAGGCTATTGGATACTATTAAAATAGTATTTTCAGTGTACTATTTGAGAAATTCACAAACAACCAAGTACATACCAAATCCCAAATCTTTTTAAGCAACATAACTGTTGAAAAAAGTTAGGCTTCAAAACACAGCACTGGAATTGAGACTATAGAATTATATTTTTTAATTGTAAGTTGAATTTACATCTTAATACCTTTGTTTGGAAAATGCAGACTCACCTATTCTGTTCTTCTGTAGATAAAACTCTTCATGTATCACATAGTGAAGGGTCTGGTTAATTTTTGCATAAATCACATCTTTTTGATGTAAGTATGAAGAGAATAAGTATCACCATTGAATCTTTAGCTCCAAGAGGAAATGAGATGTGTCTCTATTGAGCATTAAAATGTAAATGTCACTGCTATGGCTCATGAACTAACTAATTTGACTTTTATTTTATCACCTTCTTATAAATGATCAACAATTGATGTCCCTGAGTATTCAATATTCCAGCTCTAAATAGATGAGGACTAATGTCAATGAAATTGGAATTTATCATGCACTAGCTGATATATCGTCTAAAGTCTTTCAACTCTAGTTTTATAAATAGCCTGAATTCAATCTAAAACTCCATACCTGGGGCCTCCCTGGTGGCGTAAAGGGTTATGTTACAGCACTGTGAGGCTATCCGCAGCCACTGCAGCAGGAGTTCAAGCTCCAGCCCGGAAGGTGACCCACATGGGGCAGCAAACCTCCCTGTCTGTTCCCCTTAGCAGTGTATTTCAGGCTATCTACATGTTCTGTTCCCTACTCTCTCTTGTGAATCCTCTCACCACCGTCCTGAACCTCTGGCCTGTACCCCAGATGATCTTTGTTTTTTTTCCATTCAGGAAGAACCATGCTACCCCATATCAGAACTATGAAGAAATACCACATAAAATGTGATCTCTTGCCCCACTTTTTTCATAGGTTCCTACTTTCACTACCATGACAATTTGTTGACCTCTCTATGCAACAAAACATCACTTACATAAGAAGAGTCAGTACCTGGAATCCAGTACTAGGCATTCCAGAAATTTGTAAGCAAAAAAGTAATGATACCTCAAACTTCATAATGTTACTTGAAACACTGACCCAATACTGATATACTGACCCAAGACATCTTGACTCTAGTACCAACTGAATTTTAAATGGATTTTAATTTCACTGGCTAAACAGTAAGGTGAATTAAATATTTTTATATAAAGAAATTCACTTAAAAATTTGTGATATCTGGGGCATTTCTGTTGGCTTAAGGGTTGAGTCTTAGTGCAACCACTGCTATGACTTGAGTTTGATCTTTGGCCAGGGAGCTGACCCACATATGGTGCAGCAGACCTTTCCTGTTTCACCTGCTGCTCCCCTCAGCAGTGTATTTCAGTAGATCTGCCTGTTCTGCTCCCCACTATCTCTAGTGAGCCGTCTCACCTTTCCCCTATTTCATTCACCTTTGACCTATACGCCAGTTCTTCTACGCAATGTTTTTTAAAAAATAAATTTTGTTATATCCATTAAATATATTTAAATTAAACCTTTTTACTTCCTGCTCATCATTATATATCCACGTGTGACTATACTTTTTATTTCTTTCCAGTAGTATATCAGTGTATTATATTGATAGAAACAAAAAACATAACGCATAGAAGTAGTCTAGTCTAATCAATGGTTTGCAAGGATGTTGCTTACCTTGTTTTTATTGATTTGGAGCTAGCTAGGATCTCTTTAATTACATAAAATCTAGGGAGCTCTATATTCTAATCTTCAAATTTTAAATTAAATAATGTACAACAACATATTTTCTTTGCTATATTTAAACACTTTTCCTATGTGGAATCATATGTTGTATCATTCTTGAAAAGATCCTTCAATGTTTCCTGTCCATACTCTGGCTACTAGGGTTAGCCAATCAGATGCCAAAACCCAGGATATTAAATTTGGAATGTGGTGAACATGTAGGCCTGAGAAGCCATCAGTAGTTGGTGTCAACTTTGTGTTAGGAGGAGCTCCGTAGTCACAAGGAAGAGATGAGGAGATGGAGATGTCACCCAGCGTACTATTGATGTTATTGTGTGCCTGCCTGTCTTACCTCAGCTTCTTCAGCAAGACTTTTGTATTGAGTTTTCCTATCAAATTTAGAAAGCAGCCAGTATGTTATGAAATAATCTATTTTCTGCTTAAGTTAACCGGTGTCATTTTCTTAGTTTTTGGAACTAAGAACCCTAGAAAATACAAGGCTGCTGAATCTCCTCCTCACTAAAAAAATCAAAATATCAGAGGAAATCACACCTTAGTCAGGAAGACAATCTATTTACTCAGGCTAGTATTACTTTATCAAAGCCCATGTTCTACTAATACTCTTCTCTACAATCACCATAATCTTGATCTGTTCTGGGCTATGCTAACAATGCCATCCATATACTTTGTTAAAGCTTTATTAGCATTAGCTGCAAAGTCTTAGTCTTTTCTCACCAAGATCACTTCCACTGCCACATCTGTATTACTAAGTTATAGGTGAGGCTCTATTGTCCCCATAACTGAATCTGTACCTCTGCACAAATGAAGTATATTCATTTCACAAAGCTGGCAATGTTCCACAGTGAATTGAGCTTTTTCTTCATTCATGTAGGTGTTTCTGTCTAAGCAACTTCTGTTCTGGAATCTGAAGTCATAAGGATCATACTATTTCCTATTTAGCATTATCAATTTTTTTGTTCCAGTTCATTAATATCTGCATATTGCAATGGATGTCTCTATTCAAAAGGCATCTTTTTCATTTTTAAAAACAGGAAGAAAAGTGAAAATGTGACTAAGTACATATGTATGTTCTTGTATGATGCAACTGTTGTATAGGCTATGATTGCCTCTAAGTATTGGATACAAAGAATACACTGAAAAAAAATATTCATGGACTAGTCATCCAGAAATCCAGTTAAATCTTAGCTGAAAGATTTGGAAAGTGATTTAATTAACCCCTGATTCATTTCTCCTATCTGTGATTTTGAAGAATGAAAATGAGGACACCTAAGACAACTGTAACTCCTTATCAACTAATTTATTTTACAGTTTACAAAGATAAACTATTGAATATTGAGTACTTCAGAAGATTTTACAAATTAAAATCATTTATGAATAATGAATAGTGTGCTTCTCATCAAACTAAAGAATACACATGTATTTTATAATATAGAACTATTCATTAAAAATTTAGAAGTAAAAAACAAGAAAATATTTTTTAAAGATTTATTGATTCATGCATACAATAACTAGGGTACAGGCCAGAGGTATAGAGATTCACCAGAGACAGAATGGGGATTAGGGTAGGTGAATAGACTGAGTACAATGCTGAGGGGAGCAGCAGGAGAGACAAGGAAGGTCTGCTACACCAAGGAAGGTCATGCTGGGGATCAAACTCTTGATTCAGTGGCTGCAGATAGCTTCATAGGACTGCTACTTAACCCCTTATGCCACCAGGGAGACCACAAAACAAGGAAATTTAAAATGCAAACTTATTTTTTATCTCTCAGCTTTAGAAAAGAGAATTTTGAAAATACCATAAAAATAATTGCATAAAGTGTCTTCCATATACATTAAGTAATTGTGGATTGAAATAGTATTTTCATTTAAGAGATAACAAGTGATTTAGAAAATCATTTTCCAAATCTGACTGACACATAGTCAAGGGAATTCTAGGCACTACAAAAATGCCTCTCTAGTGCGTAGTTAGCATGGAGAAAACCTGCAGAGTACTTCTGAAGTATTTCAATTTAGAGAAGATTGTTTCACATTCTCAGTGACTGAACATTCAGATGAGTTATATTAATCTGTTAGATATAAAAAGTTAGCAACCTCTAAATTAGAATAAAATGACCTGAAATTCTAAGTCCACACTAATTCACAATATTAACAAAAACTGCTCTATTTCCTAAACCACTAAGGAAGTTTGAAAAAAGTAACTGGCAAACTGGGTAGTTATATGTTCAAATAAAATGTTTAATTATATGCTGTCCTGCAGGCTTCCCTAAAATTATAGATGTTAATTTATCTTCTTTTAATATTCTATTCCTTGAGATGCAACATGATATTTTTAGGACTTTTCACAATATATATTCTAGTTTTAAATACTATGAAATTTTCAATGAATCCCTTAAACCGATTGGTTAATTCAGGTGTTATTGGTAACAATGGTAAATAATCAATTAACCAACCCATTGGTTGTCTAATTCAGGTGTAATTGGTAAATCAGGTGTTATTTTCATCTAAGAAAAAATAGAGTCTTCTCTTGGTAATTTACTACAAGTGTTTATATAGCTACAGTAATGAACAAAAGTATTAAATTCTTCTGAGATTTTAAGTAAACAAAAATGTGTTAATTATAAACAGATACATTACAGAATTTAATAATCCTTTTAAATTAACTTTGCCAAATCACATGAACTTATAGACAAAAAGTCAAAGAAATGTGAGCAAGAAATACAATTAACATAGAATATATCATAGGCATATACAGGTTGTTGAAAAAGCCATGACGTATTTTGTCTTTGAAAAACAGAAAAAATGCATCACGCCTTTTTCGATAACCCAATAAATATTTCAGGTTACTGCCATTTTAACACATATTGCTGCCTTTACAATGAGTGAATACCAGTGGAAAGTGCTACTTTTTCTTTCAAATAATTAAATTTATGAATTATGACTGAGTACCTATATTTCTAGAAGTTATGATTGTTGCAACTAGAACTAAATATACAACTTCCCTATTACCTCCATTTTGTTGACAAAATCCTGCATTAACCATGCTGTTTTTCTGAAAACACAGTGAGTTAGAATATTAAAGAGGATCTTTGAGTTTTGCATGTCTCTTAACCTCATAGCCATGTAATTTTACCAGTTTTCTTAAAGTGTTAAGAATCACACTTTTACTATTTCCATTTGTTTCCTACAGTTAATTGTCACGGAATACAAAGAATGTATACTATCATGGAATTAACATCTGAAAGAGTGCTATTAGAAATGAGGACTAAGCAATGCCTCGAATTAAAGACTTCTCAGCAGAGGCAATACAACTGATGGAATTAGCTGACTTAAATAGAATTCACATTGATGAATGCGAAGCAATCTATTAAGATAGTGAACAATCCCTAAACTTTAAATATAAATAATTGCTACATAATGCACATAAATAGGAAGGGTAAACACCTAAAAGCTAGATATATATTGCTATATTTTAAGGTATATTAAGTCAATTTGCATAAAATGTCAGGTTAACCTGCCAGAAGATAAATGGAAACAAAATAGAACATTTTAGAGGTAACTGAGAAATTGAAGAAGTGATTACAATCTCTGCAAGTTGTAGATGGCACATCAAAGGTGCTGTAAATATTAATAGAAGTAGAGGACAAAAAGTAGAATATATGGCTAAGCCAAAGTCTCAAGATTTTGAATGAAGAATTTTTGGTAAAAAAGCTTAAGATTATCTCCATAAGTGAGACTGTTCAATTAAGGTGTTTTATTGTGGTCCTATCTCACATTCAGCTGTAACTTTAGAGAAAGGAAATTATTTATAATCATTAAAAAACTAAATCAATATATATGAAATAGAAAATTAAAATGCACTAATTGATAGGAATTACATTTTATTTTTCATTGTACAAGATAGTTCCAGACGAGATCGGGCGCGTTCAGGGTGGTATGGCCAGCAATCCCACTCCTAGGAATATACCCAAAAGACACAAATACACTGATTCAAAAGAATACCTGCACCCCTATGTTTATAGCAGCACTCTTTACAAT
>JAGFMF010011579.1:589305-601801 GCA_019455555.1 Galemys pyrenaicus | reverse complement strand
GGGGAGGGGGAGGGTTGAGGGAAGATGGGAACACGAGGGACTGAGGTGATGGTGCACTGGTGAGATGGTGATGGAGAATACATGGAGATTACAATTGATGGCAAGTATATGCAAATTTTAAAATATTTTAATAAAAAAATAAAATAAAAAAAAGATAGTTCCAAATAATCACAAAATGTGTTTGTTCAACTATTTTAAGACAGAATATATATATACCTTATGCTAAATGTATAGGTTTTTTGTAAAAGTAAATAAAGATATGTAAGCAAATCAATTGCAAAAATGTATCATTTAGTAACAGTGATTTTAAGAAACTATTCTTCACACTACATAACTTAAGCTAAGTATAAATATTATGATATTCATCAATGACAAAAACAAAATTCATAGTTGAACAGCTATTATATATATTAACACAGCAACATGTACCCTACAAACATAAACTTTTGACAGACTGTGAAATGTATTTGCAATTCAAACCAATAAACAAGTTAATTTTATCTGCATGCACTATAGCAGCAAAAATATATACTGCTTGAGTAGGAGTCTTATCAAATATTTTTTAAAGATTTATTTCTTTATGCATACAAGAACTGGGGTACACGTCAGAGGTGTGAGGGCATGGGAGGATTCACAGAGACAGAATTGGGAGCAGAACAGAGGGATCTACTGAAATACACTGCTGAGGTGAACAGCAGGCAAGATAGACGAGGTCTGCTGCACTATGTGGTCAGCTCCCTGTCTGGGGATGGCACTCATGGGACAGTTGCTGCTGATACCTTGATAGTGCTGAGTTTAACACCTGTGCAGCAAGTAGGCTCTCAAATAATGATTTTATTCAATTATGTGCAAAATGAATGTTGTATATTGACTTCAACAAATGTTGCAGTTGACTGAGATCATTACCAAAATTTCAGTAATTTCTAAAAGTTGTTCATTCTTAAATTATAAGGATCTTTCATGTGCATTCTTTTATTTAGAGATCTGCATTCATAAATAGTATGCAAAAAGCTTCAAAATTGGTTCCAATGAAGTAAAAAGTAACTTATGTCTCAAATGTGAATTTTCAAGCTTTTTTCCATTTTAAAACCAGCCAGTATCAGCTACTAGAAGATTATGTAAAACTAGTATATTTATGCATCATTTACTGACATTTTTACTTCTCATTTAAAAAGTAAATTAATAGATCAAGTATGTAGATCTTTGTAGCTACTTGGTTTGAAATATTCTTTCTTATAATAAAATTGTATTGAAATTATAAAATTTTGAAAATTTATTCTATTGTCTAATTACCAAATATGTCTTGTCAGTGTAGTCGTTTCAAAATAATCATTAATAGGTTTAAAATGTTGTTAGAGGCTTTAATGACTATTTTACAAGAAATATAGGACACAGAAAATCAAAAAAATAACAATCAACAAAATCCAGGCAAATAACAGTTTTATATTCAATGACCACAGTTTCTTCACTACTATAATATTTGCTAATGGCATCAAACAGAAATTCTTTAGGTCAACCTTTTTATCTAGTTGCTTTAGAAAATACCTTCTCACGCCCACCATCTTCTCTGGAAGGTATTCCAACCAGACAATTGTTGCAAAGAGCTACTACTCTCTTCCCTAGGGAGGATTTTTAAAAATCACACAAGGGATAAACATTGCACTATATAGAATCCACAGCCTTGTTGAACTGCAACACAAGTTCAATCCCCTGCCAGGGAGGTGACCCACATAGCGCAGCAGACCTCTCCTGCCTCACCCGCTGCTCCCCTCATCATTGTACTTCAGTCAATCTGCCTGTTCTGTTCCCCACTCTGGTGAATCCTCCCACTACCCCCAATGCCTCTGGCCTGTACCCTAGTTTTTATATACATAAATATATGCATATTTTTTAAAAAAATGTGAATTTTTTAAAAAAATCAAGGAAATATAAACATAGTACCTAATCTATAAGCTATTTCATGTTTATGATCAACTGTAGTTTCTATATACTTCTAGATGTAATTTTTTTAATGTATAGCAAGGTTATGTATTAGATAAAAAATTTCATTTTTAACGTTTCATTTTTTTGAGCTATCGATATAAGAGAAGCTATATGGAGATCTGAAAAGGACATCTAAATTCAATCTCTGCTCTTTAAAATTCATAATGGAAAACCAAAAACTCTATTGTACTTGCTCAGTGTCATTCATAGTCAGGACTAGTTTCCAGATCTGAATCCTAGATCACCAGTGTTCTAATACAATGCAGCTTATTTCAAAGCTCTATAGATGACGGCTATATGACTTCAGCTAGAAAAGGGAACAAGTTAAAATTTCTAAAAATAATTAAAGTCAGTCCACACACACTCTTGCTATTGTGGATAGGTTGTTGGAAACTCACTACAGACAAAGCAATGTATAATTAAAGCAGGATCTTGATTAATACCATATCATTCAGAATTGGCTAAAATTTTTCTTAATATCATTCAAAGAATGTCGAATAAGATGACATTATGTAAGGATCTGATGTCTATATTAAGCCCTAATAAAGTACCACTTGGGTAGCCTCAGAGACTGCTACATTTCAAGAAATACAATGGCTATATTTAATGTGTTAACTTCCTAAACACATTTAGAAAAAAAATCATGCACTCCATTGTCATGGAATCAGCAAAATTAACTACAATGAACTGTGTTATCTGGAGTCAGTCACTTCAGCTCATGGGCATTAGCATGATCAAGTTTATAATAAGATACGGCTAGATAATTTAAGGTATGCTAGCACAAATTCTAACGTTGTATTATAAAATCCAAGTAATTATAAAATGTGTTCAGGTTAATTTACATTATTTAAATATCATTCAAATTCTTACAGAATAAGCTTTTGATTAATGGTAAAATACCATGCTGTGATTGATTAATTCAGTATTCATTGTCCATGAACTACAGTACTGCAATAGACACCTCATTGGCTTTCCCTAAAAGACTATCCTTAAAGCTGCCAGGGTGACCTTTAAAAAAAAATACCACCTAGTCATACATGAAAACTTTCCTTCTTCAGCCCCCAAGACTTGTAAGATCAAGTGTGCACACTTAGCATGTCATAGGAAACACACTATTTCCTGGTTCTCATCTGTCTGCCTTAACCGCTATACTTTCATGCCATTCTTACATATACCTATGAATATATTTTTACTATATAACTCTAACAAAGTTACCGTGTATTACATTAGCTCTATAAGAAAACGTGTTAATTGCTTGTTAAATGTAAAATGTAGATATGTAGATTTCTAGGCTATAAGCAGTAGTTAACAAAAAGGTTAATGTGTTTAATCAGATTTTCCCAGACTCAAATTTCAGCTTCATTTACTGTTTAAGAAGTAGCACGAAGTCATTCAACATTTCATAAAAAGTAAACAAAAATCCCATTAATATCCCCAAGATAATCTATTATGTGCTAACCTGTTAGACAAAGGGAACAGGCTGTATTCACCTAATTAACTGTACTGGCCTAATAAATTATTTTTTCAAAGATTTAATAGCAATTAAAAAATGTACTATCTATTGTATGCCAAATGATGGTCTATGCACTAGGATGCCATAATAAATAAAGTCCCTGTGCCCTGAATTTATATTTTATGGGAGGAAAATTAAAATACAGACATCCTCCCCTCTTATTTGCAGATGATACAGTCCAAGGTCCCCAGATTCCTAAAACCACAGGACCTAACCTTATATGTATTTTTCCTAAATATACATGCTTATAATGACATTTAATTCAGCAAGATTAACAATATCAAATAAAATAGAACATTTATAACAGTATATTATAACAGTTGTGAATTATATGAATTTCTCGATAATCATATTTTAAATATTACTTTCAGAACACAGATAACTGAAACTGCACAAAGCAAAACCATAGATAAAGGGGACCACTGTACATCAATAAATGGGAGTTAGATCAATGTTGAGAATAAAACAGGGTGATTAAGGAGAATTAAATGCTAGCTATTATGTCAGGAAAGAAGTCTTTAATAAAGTGATAACTGCCTTAAATCCAAGAAAAGCAGGAAGCCAGTTGTGCAAGATTCTGGGGAAAGAGCAGAAAGCAGGGGCCTCCCTGCTGGTGCAAAGGGTTAAACACCATACTGTGACACATCCTCAGTCACTGCAGCATGAGTTCAATCCCTGGCCAAGGAGGGGACCCACATGGCGCAGCAGACCTCTCCTGCCTCACCCGCTGCTCCCCTCAGCAATGTACTTCAGTTAACCTGCCTGTTCTGTTTCCCCCTTTCTCTGGTGAATCATCTCACCCACCCCCAACCTATGACCTGTACCCCAGTTCTTGTATGCATAAATTAATAAATCTTTAAAAAGAACAACAGAAAGCAAGGGCTGAGTGCAGTATGCTTTGCTAGAAGAGGAAGGAGTTGGTATATCCTGAGTAAGTATAGCAAGTGAGAGGAGAGCAGGGGGTAGAATTAGAGGAGGAGTGAACTTGGGATTTGCGACAAGATTGAGCAGAGTGCCTCAATCACATCAGAAAGGACTTTGGGGAAGTTATCAGTTATATGCAATACTGTATCAGGTGTCTTACACAAACAATTTAATCTTCACAGCAACCCTAGAAGGAAGGTATCGTCTTTAGTTGACAAAACAGATTCACAAAGGTTAAGGAAACATTATATTTTAAAAGGTGGTAGAGATTCAACTTGATATTCTACCTGACATTAAGACACTTATTTTATATCTATAAATATTTAAAGTTTTATATATATATAGTTTTTTTTCAGGAACAAATTACTATTTTAAGCTTCCTATTAAGCAGGGTAGACAATTCTGAACAATGAATTAACCTTATTGTTTCTGCTGAACATGTGCATATGACCTGTAGAAAATACAGGTGGGCAAAGAAATGAAGATTTTAGACAAAAAAAGAACATTCACAATATCCCTATCCTATTATTTCTCATTGTATCCAATTATAATTTAGTAAAACTACAAAGGATAAACAAAGAAAATGGATTTCAAGTTTCCAGAGTAATCAGTTTGCTGGCCATCTTTGTCTTTTTAAATATGCATGCACAGTATCCTTTTTTATGTTTTCCTCTAAAAAAATCAGTGGCACTATTTAAGCTCCTGTGAATAATGAGCGCATGACTTTCTTTTTAGGAAATTTTGGCAAAGACAATGGAAATTCTTGCACTTAATATAATATTAAGAGGAAAACAATATTCATCAGCACAACAGTAAGGATTAAGAGGGATTATACTTAATTAAACTTACTTAAATTACCATCCTATCTTTTCAGATAAAATTGAATACTTAAAAGGGCCTTGCTAGCACCCTGGGCTTAAGTCTCAGCAATATCATCACTATGGTCAGAGTTCTATCTCTGTCCAGGGAGCTAACCCACATATGGCACGGCAGATCTCTCCTGTCTCTCCCACTGCTCCCCTCAGCAGTGTATTTCAGTAGATCTGCCTTTTTTGCTCGCCACACTGTCTCTGTTGGATCTTCTCACATGCACACTTCTGGCCTACACCCTAGTTCTTCTACACACAAAAAAAAATTGAATGCTTAAGATGAAAGCATAAGTTCCTGAAGAACTAAAACCTCCATTTAATACATCAGTTATCAATTTTAGTGGGATCATTAGGAATTCATCTTGTTTTGCGATAAACTACTACAGTAAAGTTTTTGCTATGTAGCTAATATAAGATCTTTACCATGAAAATTACTAATGCATACATATAAAACAATTAACTATTTGTATAGTTCCAATATCAATAAATATATGAGCAAATTTCCACTTATCCCTTCCTATGATGTTAGTTTAAAATAATGATCAAAATATTAACTGAAGATACTTTATCAATACCAAACAAAGAAGGTAATTGTTGCCAATCTTCCAAATAGCACGCAAGCAGTCCCAAGCATTGAATTATGGACAATTAACTGGATAAATCAAATTGGAACTAGATATATCACTAGCACAACATTTAGTCTCTACTAAAGTGAGCCAGAAGCAGGTATTGATGGAATCTCAAAACAAGCCCAGATCATTCCTGATGTCTAGAACCCAAAGCAGCAGGACAAACTCCAGACAACACCTGACTGAATGTTAGCTGCTCAACTTCCTAAAATACCAGAAATTATAATAGATACTTAAATGAATTGAATATCTACACTTAATATTTTTTCTGTTTTTTTTCCACTTAATATTTTTTCAAGTCTCCTTCATTATTAGTAATAGCTAAATTTCAGTATCTATAATGCGATAAGACTGACTTCTCTCAGCTAATCCTTTTCTGGGAAATAATTATCTTATTTTGTGGAAATTAGGGTTCAGCAAAGTAAACTTGTGCTTATATATTAGTCTTCTCTGGCAGTAATAACAACAAAACACTATTTAAGAAGGTGCTTAAATAACATTTTTTTTTTTCTTTTAGTTCTAGATAGAGGCTAAAGAACCAGATCAAGTTTTTTGTGAATTTCGTTTCAGGTAAGGATTCGTGGCTTAAATATTGCTGCCTTCTTGCTGTGTCTTTCTTTGGTTCTTACTGGGGATGAGAGAGGCACCTTCCAGAGATTAAGAAACACTAATGGGGCAGGGTCACCCATATGGACTTACTAAACCTTAATTCCTTCCTTAGAGGTTCAGTCCGAAATACAGCTACAATTAGGGTGTTAGGGCTTCAACATAAGAATTTGAGGGTTGTCAAATCACTTCCATTATCTTCCATTACATCGCTATTAACTACAAACTACCTTTACATAAGACCTTGAAAGGCAGTTACCATGTAAATTTAATGTTGACCTTTCTTTGGAGATTTAGATTAAGTGAAATAACAAAGAAAGTCAGAAATTAAACGAAATAAAGTAAAAATTATACATACTGTTCACCTTACCCAGATTTATAAATACTAGTCACTTCTAAAATAAGGTAAAGTTATCATAAATTACTACAATAAATACTATTCATTGTTCAAAGTGTAGGAATACCAAAGGAAAAGAAGATAGACCAGCAGAATATCTTGGAGATCAGACTACAGTTTAATTCTCTCTACACAAATTTCTAACTAGTGACAACACCAAAAATGAGACATGAAATTCTAACATTTGAGATATAAGTAGGTAAGCATACAAATTGTTAAAGGTAGAGTCAACTTATTCATGATCACTCAGACATCTGAAGGGGCAGAAGTAGTGAGGAGGAAATGTGAACCACAATCACAAGGAAAAGGAAGAAATTCAGAGGGGAACTAATAGATCAAGAGAAATTACCCCCATATTCCCCATATTAGTCTGCTATTTGAATATGGGAAAGTGGTTAAGTTCTGCAGGTTTAAGATCACTGCATGAAAATCAGCACAAGCCAGAGCAGGTTAGTATGCACCTGTGACACTCATACTATTTCCAAATTCCTCCACTTGATACAATTGAGCACTTTTAGGGCCGATCTTACTGATCATTCATTGCCACCAAGTGAATTCTGGAGTATTTGGAACTGTGGGTTCCAAACTAAATCAAGTTCTAAACTAAATCAAGTCATACAAATACTTTAATACTTCATAAACACTGGGCTTGACAAGTGACTAAAATCAGACTAACTTAAACTTTTTTTTTTTATGCTGACTTTTTCAAATAACATAGTCTGTTTTTCACCTAGCACAAAAAGTTGAAATTAATATTGGTATAGCAGACCCTAGTCAGGTAAGGTATTATAACTACTAAACAGGATTCAAGAGACCAGAGATATAAAATGTTTTAAGTGTACAAATAAATTTAAGTGAAAACTTGTCCACAAATCTCATTTGCCTATCATCTGACCAACTCTAACATTCATGACTGTCATAACTATCTACCTCTTTTTTTAAGATTTTATTCATTTATGCATGTAAGAGCTGGGGTACAGGTCAGAGGTGGAACAGTGAGAGGATTCACCAGAGACAGAGTGGGGAGCAGAACAGGCAGATCTACAGAAATACACTGCTGAAGGGAACAGCGTGTGAGGCAGGAGAGGTCTGCTGCACCATTTGGGTCACCTCCCTGGCTGGGGAGAGAACACTCACTGCAATCAGTGGCTATGGAAGCTCCACAGTGCAGTGCTGAACCCCTTGCACCACCAGGGAGGCCCATGACTATCTACCTCTTGATTCATTATTTATATCTGTTTAAGCATTTCTGAAAGCACCATGACCAAACCACTCAACACACCTAACATTGAGCTGCAACTACCCTGGCTATTTAATCTTCATAAGTCGGTATCTTCAGCTACTGATACAAGTGATAGACACTGTTAAAAGTTATATTATGGTATAAATTAATGATTATATAAATTATGATTGATATATATAAATGGCGGAAAATAAAATTTCTAACACTAAATAATGTAATTCTGTAAGAAAAAAATGTGAGCTCCCTAGTGGCTAGCTTCTAAGTCTCAGAGCTATCATCCCAAAGGACTACCTCAACAGCCTGAGTTTAATCTCTGACCAGGGAACAAACTCACATGGCACAGCAGGTCTCTGATTTACCTGTTGTTCCCCTGAGCAGTATATTTCAGTAGATACACTGAAATGTACCTAGATATGCCTGGTCTGCTCATCACTCTGTCTCTGGTAAATACTCTCGCTACTCACTACTCTCCCCACACATACCTCTGTCCTATACCCCAGTTCTACTCAAAAATAAGATCATGAAAAGAAACATGTGACCCTGTCTAAGTAGAAACCCAGAAATTAGTTGAAGACATTTATATTGCACTCTAAAAATGTTCTTATACACTATTTAAGTTTATGCTAGTTATTTTTCAAGTAGCCTCACCTTTGTTTATGAAAAATAGCCTTTTCAAAAAATAAAGACCTGCCCTTCCTATGTATTTGAATTGACCAAAAGAGTTTTGTATAAACTAATTAAACATCTAAAACAGTGTACACTGCTGTAACATTCATACTATGGAATGCACAGGCAATCAGGTAATTGACAGGGTGCTCCCACTTAGTGAGACACTAAATATTCAAAACACCAACACAAAACAGAAATAACAGACAATAGATCAAGAAACCTAGGAGACCAGCAGCCTCAAACAATCAACAAATGACACATGCCAACAAACCCAATGCCTGAACTCCCACTTTATGCCTTCCACACTCACATAAACTCCCGCATCTTGGCCTCCTCAATTGAAACCTACTAAAGACTCCTATCTGCTCAGAAAATTTTGTTTTTTCTGACAGAAATCTCTTGCATTTCTGCCTAATTCTAGTCTGGACATAAAATTCCCTCTTTGCTGAGACAAGAACCAAGATGCCCTTGGCATCCAGCTCCTAGACAACAAGCCGAAATCACTACTGAGAATCATCTTTGTTTTTAAGATTTCACAGGAAATCAACTCAAAATTCTGAAAGTCATAAAGCAGACAGGTCAAGTAAATTACCATTATTCAAAAGCAGATAATTAACATTAACCTGGGCCCATACAGTCAGCATCAATAAAGTCCAGCTGTGAAAGCTACCTGAGGGCAAAAAATGTTCTATGATCCCTTCAGGTAAGGAGATTTTATTAAGATCCCATGAAAGTGCATCACTATAGAACTGCAAACAATATTAGGTAAACAAACCCACAGCAGGACTAATCACCAACACTCTTTTTTTTTAAGATTTTATTTATGCATACAAGAGTTAGGACAGAGGTGCAAAGAGGGGTGCGGGGGGTGGTGGTGAGAGGATTCACCAGAGAAAGGGCAGGGAGCAGAACAGACAAATCGACTGAAATACACTGCTGAGGGGAGCAGCAGGAGGGAGAGGCAGGCAGGAGAATTCTGCCTTGCCATGTGTATCCCCTCCAGGCCTGGAATGGAGCTGCAGCTGCAGCTGCTGCAGAAGCCCCACAGTGTGGCACTCAACCCCTTGCACTACCTGGGAGGCCCTAATCACTGCAACTCTTACTTATTTAACAATTGTATTCTCACTCCCAGGCTTTAGTCCGGATCAAAGAAATTAGTCATGTATCCCATGTTCTCTAACAGAGCACAGTTAATTCACTAGTTCTTTCAAATGTCCTTTGTTTTTAGAATTTCAAATTATTTGAATTGCCCCAGTTTATCCCAATAGAGTAGTAATCAATTCAGCATGTGTTACAGATCATTGTCATCTACTAAAAGATAATTGATTCTTAGGGAGTTCTGGAAAGAGTGGAAAAACTTTCTGTTGCATGATCCCCAGTCTGCCATACTGTAGGGTAAAGGTTGATCAGGTCTTTCCACCCTCCCACCACTGATGATGGACATCTGTGGTGCTGCGAGCATTCCAGGGTGGGCATGCGCAAGTGGGTGCACCTGTGTTGGACACAGGCATAAATGGACGGCGTCATGAAGACGCCAGAACTGTGAGGACCAACCGACAGTACTGATGAGAGCAGCAGCAGAGAGAGAAGCAGCAGCCGAGAGGGTGAGATGCGCCGGGGGCTGGGAGGCCTGCCAGCCTCCCGGCCCCCTGGCACCCCTGCCTGCCATGTACCTGGCCACCTCTACTAAATAAAGCATAAAAGCCACCGAGGGCTCTAAGACTCTCCTTCCTTGACCCGTCTGCCCAGAACCATCTGGAACGTTACTCCAATGCCACCACCTTTCCTGCTGCTACACATACCCACTGACTACATATTGGTTTAACTACTGTAGTGTGTATTTTCTGCTATCTAGCATTAGTGATTTCATGTTGAAAATGGATATTACCTTTGAATATGAAGCTGAAAATAGGTAAAATATGTAAGGTAAATCTCTACCATCATGATTTTTAAACATTAGGAGAAATAATCAAAGTATTAGTCTTAGTCTCTTCCTTAAATCAACCATATTTAAGAGATTAACATATGGGATGTATTTTAAACTCTCCGCCAAAGTGGTAGTGCAAAATTAGATTACAATACACTGCAATAACAGAAAAAAAAATATGTCTTATTGTCTATGTCAAAGTTACAGAAACTGTGTCTTTGAAATACTGGTTGAAGGTTGACATACAGAGTATTTCTTCTTTCACATCAATCAGATTCCTGTATTTTCTATCACCTTTAACTATGGAAGACTTACAAGTAGAGAAAGTACAAAGTTCCTTGCCAAGAGCACACAAAATGTAGTCCATAGTGATCTGAATTGAATTGGGAAGTCCTAACCCCAGGTAACTATGAATATGATATTTGGAAATAGGGTTGTTGCAGCTATAATGAATTCAAGATGAAGCCACTATAATGAACACTAATTCCATATAATTGGTGGTTTAAGATGACAGTCAGAGAGAGCCACAAGCCAAATGACAAGGCAAAAGAGTAGAGTGACATATCTACAAATAAAGAAAAGCTAAGAACTGCCTAAACCACCTGTAGGGTCAGAGAAAACGATCAGGTTTTTCCACCTTCCCACCATTGGTATAATGACGGACACCTGCGGTGCTGTGTGCATGCCTAGGTGGGCATGCGCAAGTGAGTGCAACTTGGTTTGGACATGGGCGTTTAAGGGTGGCATCACAAGGATGCCAGTAGCAGAACAGGAGCAGCAGTGGAAAGAAAGAGTAGCAGCAGGAGGAACGGGACGCCATCAGTAGAAGCAGAGAGAGGAGCAGCAAAGCAGCTGAGAGGGTGAGATGTGCCTGCACCCATGCCTGCCATGTACCTGGTCACCTCATATAATAAAAGCATACAAGGGCTCCAAGATTCCTTCCTTTACCCCCATCTGCTAAGAACCATCCAGAACTTGCTCTGTGCCCCCTTCCTGGCACTACACCACCAAAAGCTAAGAAGCAAGGGAAGTTCTTCCCCAGAGTCTTCAGAAACCAGAGACTTGCAGAATCCTCAATTGTGCAGTGCCAGCTGCCAGCACTAGAAGTTAAATATGTTGTCTGAAGCCACCTATTTGGGACACTTTATTATGGGGTCCCTAGGAAACAACACAATAAGGAACCCAGACACTCTGGCTCTCATTACTGTGCCATTGAACTGTGACATGGATGAAGTATTAACAAATACCAGTAGGCAAGGAATCCAGTAACAAAGCAAATGAGAAAGAAGTGGGCCCTCCCTGCTCCCTATACCTGCTGTGTACAAGTCACCATCTTTCCCTTGGTTTTATACCCACTCACCAGCACTTCCACTTCTGTAGAGTTATCAACTTGACTTCTAAATACATATCCTCTCAGCATCTGCATACCTATTTACAAATAGGTATAAATGCTGGCCCAGAAATGCTATTTCAGTTGTTAGAGAAGACAGACACTGAATCTTTTTATCAGGTAAAATCTGGCAGCTTCCATAGGTTGCAAAGTTTCTAAAAGTTTCTAAAGACTGCTTTCAACAACCATTTTATTTTGTTTAAGGTTGATATGTTTATATTTTTATTGTTTTTATTTTTTTTACTTAGTAGTGTGAAGAATAGTTTCTTAAAATCACTGTTACTAAATGATACATTTTTGCAATTGATTTGCTTACATATCTTTATTTACTTTTACAAAAAACCTA
>JAGFMF010011579.1:571678-588892 GCA_019455555.1 Galemys pyrenaicus | reverse complement strand
ATTTGGTTCCCTTATGTTCCTCCTAAGGGAGGAACCATCTGGTATTTTTCTTTTGCCTTCTGACTTACTTCGCTAAGCATAATCCCCTCCAGATCCATTTTAAAACATTTTGCTATTAAATTGAAATATCTCCATTCCACAATACAAAACAAATAAAAAATTTCAGAAAATTATCACATGCTTATTTGAATCTTTCAAACAGGAAGAGTAAGGTCAATATTAAGATCCTTCCTAGGCAGCATTTGAAGGTTTTAAAGGAGCATTAAATGGTAACACAGGCAATGTAGTAACCTATCCACTTTACCTAAGCAGATCACCACTGTCACCTTAAAGAAAGCGTCCTGCTTCTTTGGTTAGTTTTTTTACAAATGCAAAGCTTTTATCAGATCAGAAACAAAATTCTAGCAGTCTCTGAACTGCAAACTCCAGAAAGGAGAAAAGTTGTAAATTACCAAAAAGAGAAAGTAGCCAACTGATATCTGCATATCTTACAAGTCGCATCAATCACACTTATCCCCTGAGTGGCAGATATGCTATAATAGAACCAAGATAGGAAGGAGTCACATTCCATTCACTAATTTGCACATTTGAAAAAACCCAAGCCCTAGACATCATGCCCCCAAAGATTTAACTGCTTGGCAGAACCTACCAAATTCTCCCCAAATAACCATTAGATATTTATTTTCAGTCAGAAACTTCTATTTATGATTTTCTACATATACCCATAGTAAGTATAACATCCACAGTTAGGGTAACTAAGAAACTGTATGCCTAGTTTCTGTCACTAGAACTTCTGTAACAGATATCTCTCCTTTCTCCCATAAAGAATTTGGGGAGAATCACTTGAGAATGAAGGGGGCAAGATTGTTGCTAGGGGTCCTGGTCATAGTGTGGAACCAAGTTTGAGAGCACTATAGATACCCTTTGGGGTCAGACTTACCATAGGTGGCAACCCACCACATGTTCAGGCCCTGTTAGAGGATCAGTGTGAAGATCCACTCTGAGTAGCATAGACCAAGTAGGCCTGGAGGGCAACCCAGCGGCCAGGGTGCTTGGTCAGTGACTGTGGGAGTGTGGAGCGAGTCTCATGTTCCCAGTTTTGCCCAGTCCCGCACGGAATCCCGCAGCACCTACCTTTGTCGGCTCTGTGTGAAACAGGGAAAGCTCAGGGGTTTCAGCATCGTTGCTGCTCCTGTATTGTATCGTGGGCAGAACCTTATCTGCCCTGCAGCCAACTCACGGCACCAGGAAACCATTGGCCTAAAGAAACAGCCAGGGTTGAGGTCCTCGTCCTGGCCCGGCCCCGCCCTCAGGCCCCACCCCTGGCCCCACCCCTGGCCCCACCCTTACCCCCTGCAGTCCCAGAAGGCTCCAGCACCAGTACCTGAGGTCATGACCTTGGAGCAGGCAATGAGCTAGGACTGGTGGCATCAAGGGCAGGTACCTGTTCTGCCCTTGTGGGCGCCTCTTCAGTCATTATCAGAGGTAGTATACATGTATCACCCATCCATCTGCCAGCATCACCAAGGCAGTTAACACCACCCAAGAGGGGGAGGGGGAGACAGAACGGTTTAGCACAAAGCCAACTCTGTCCACCTGGGTTAAATCACATTCCACCCTAATGAACTCCAGAAATGGTTAGACTGCCCTTCTCTGTCTCAGTTTTCTCACCTGTGATGTGGAAGTCATATTAGCACCCACCTCACAGAGTATTTTGTCAGCCATTAGTTAGCTATAGAATGTAAGTTAATTGCCATGTAATATCATGGTAATAAACGCAGCTAGCTGTTCACATATTCCTCCCTAGAAAGAACAAAGGCATCCTTATCTGTCCAGAGGAGAACAAAGTCTAGAAGCCACTGTGAATAGGGCTGCAACCTGGCACTGACATTAAAGAAATCTGTAGTCTCAACTGGGAGAAAGGGAAAAGGGAAGACAGAATTGAAGGTGGAAGACATAGATGACAGAGACTAAAGGAAGAATTTTATTTGCAGGGGAAATTGAAAGCAAAAGACCCAGGCTGGATGTGCATTGCAAGGACAAGTAATACAGTAATGGTGTTTTCTCATCCGTGCTCTAAGAGACAATCCAATTGCCAGAAACTTGTCAGTTATTTTTTTTTCCTAATTTGAGAATTTTACAGTCCTTTTTAACCTTTAACACAAATATTGTAATGCCATTTTCTAGTAAGGAGGATGTTTGTGTGATTTGATTATAAGATATAATGGGGTCAAAGTGGAAGCTTATTATTTATTGAAAAAAACTCCTATACATAGTTGTTTCGGAGACTACATTAAGATTATGTGATCTTGGGGGATATGCTTTAGTGGGTCAGACATGGTGGAGGTGGAGTAAAACTTCCTTCTCCTGAAACTGAAAAGTCTGTGAACTAGTTGGACATTGTTTTTATGCACTCATTCCTTTTGGTAGTGGTAAAATGTGTCCTCGTATCTGTTCAAGAAATCATCTATCAATTGACTGTTGCTTGTCGAGACAGGACACAACTCAATTCACTTACCCTTAGATTACATAACTTTAGTCTCCTACATGTTTTATACCTGACTAAATAAGTCTATCTTTACTATTTTGGATAAGAAAAGTTCATTGTTTTTGAAAGCAAATCGACAAACAGTATTACTGGCTGTTTTGAAAAAGCAGGTATTTAGTCTGTTCAGGCTGTTACACAACAAAGTGCCAAAGACTGGTTCGTTTTTAAACCACAGAATTTTATTTCTCAAATGGAGAAGCTATTGAGTTCAAGATCATGGCACAGCCTGAATCTGGTAACATAGTGCATTCATTTTTAAATTTCATGCCACAGTCCTAACCCAAAATATTAACATACGGCAGACAACCAGCTGGTATTATTTCTTGAGGAAATATTTTTAAAATAGATTTATTTCCTAACAGTATTTCAGTGTTTCAAGAGAAGTATTCCTTTAAGAATCCAATAACTGGGGACTCCCTGGTGGTGCAAGGGGTTAAGCACCGCATTATGAAACATCCGCAGCAGCTGCTGCAGCACAAGTTCAATCCCAGGCCAGGGAAGTGACCCACATTGCACAGCAGACCTCTCTTGCATCTCCCTATGCTCCCCTCAGCCATGTATTTCAATCAATCTACCTATTCTATTCCCCACTCTGTCTCTGGTGAATACTCTCAACCCTGTTCCCCAGTTCTTGTATGCATAAAAATAAAGTCTAAAAAATAATAATAAAAAAGAATTAAATAATTAATTCTAAAATTTCATGAGATCCCATTGATACAATCCCAATTATAAATCTAACAAATATACTTTCAAAATTATATGTAGGTCATCTACCATATGTCAGTTAATACAGGATGATACAGGTGCTGTTATACATGAAACTAATTATAAAGGTGTAATTGCTCTTTTGAAAAGTACAAAAATACAAATTAAATTTTAGGTATGCAATTGGATTCCAAACGATGGAGAAGAGATACATTTTCTGCCTACTATTAAATATGATTAAAAATCATGGATAGTATATATTTATTTAAAATAGGGAGTCTCTAAAAGATAGAGATTAGAAGGTAAACTGGGTATGGACCTTGTAACCCAGGAATAACATGGGTGTGAGTATTTTTTTTTTCTCTAATGAAAGCAGAGTCCAAGAATCAAGATAGTAGGAGTAAAGGGGAGGCTTAGATTCTTCCTAGACACTGGGGACAGACTGCTGAAATTGCCTCTGCTTTCAGGGATCTGGCAATTGGGAATTTGAGTAGAGAAAAAAAAAAAAAAGTTGGGAAATAATTCCATATTAAATTATTAAAGGCAGAGACTAAGTGATTAAGTATCAAAGGAGCAAGAAGAGGGCTGATTTATGTTCTCTGAGGTGGTAATACTTGGATCAAGCAAATAGCCATGGCAGCATCACAGAGAAAATAGCTGATACAAAGATCCTGAAGCATAGATGAGCTTGACACATTTGAAAAAATGGAAGGGAACTAGTGGACAATAGTAACACATCTTAATTCTGATGTCTTTGCCACCCATGGTTAGTACTTCTATTATTTTGCTGAGACTTCCATAACAAAATACCAGAGACTGGATGACTTAAACAACAAAAATGTGTTATTTTACCATTCTATAGGCTGAAATCTAAGATCAAAGTGTTGTCAAGTTTGTGTTCTACTGAGACTTTTCTCCCTAGCTTGCAGACAACCACATTCTTGCTATGCCCTAATAAGGATTGGTCTGTACTTGTGTGTCCTTGGTGTTTTTTCCTTTTTTTTTTTTATGAGGACAACAATCATAGTGGATTGGGACCACACACTTATGATCTATTATTTAGCCTTAATTCTTTTTATAAGACTGTGTCCTGAGATATTAGTGGCTAGGACTTTAATATATGAACTTAGGGGGACACAAATCAGTTTACTATAATAGTTTCAGAATATGTCAACTCATTATGCTATAGCTGTTTTTGGATTGGCCAAGGATTCCAATGCCATCAACTATCCATATAACAGTGAGTGAAAACTTATCCCTAGGAAATAGTTCTGGTTGCAATGGTTGGAGAACCAAAGGCTAAATCTACAGTGACATCAAGCTCTAGCTAAGAGTAAAGCCTACCATATAGTACTTGAAACACATCAATGGGTGTTCTTGAGAAACCTCACCTAGATTGATAATGTAGGGAAGTATATAAGTACTCAATAAATCTAAACTGTAATTCTTAATCTCTCTTGGCTCTCATCTTCTCATCTGAATCTCATTGATAATATCTTGGGCTTTATTCCAGAAATACTAAAGCTATTTCTGGCCAACTTGAAAAAGGCCCATAGGAAGTAAATGTTAATTTTATATATATATATATAATAAATTAGAAAAATAAATGATGATAAGATTCTCACATTTTGCTGCCAGCCCCAAATATTCTAAGATATATATTTATTTACTAAAGCATACAATAATAGATAACATTTATTGAGCACTTATTTTGTTTTTTTGTTTTTTATATTTTTTATTTATATATTTTTTTTCGATTTACATATATTTGACATCAATTGTAATCCCCATCACCGTAACACCAGTGAGCACTCATTTTGGGTAAGGATCTTTTCAAGATCTTTACATGCATTACATTGTCTTTACAATACTGTTTTATGTTACAGTGTTAGTCTCATTTTATTATGAGAAAATTGTATAGGAGAGATATTTTAAAACTGCCCAAATATAAAGAGCTACAAAAAGTTATAGTTATAATTAAAATTCAATCATATTAGATAACATTCATCACACATTGTTAGTGCCTCCTTCCTAGTTATAAATATTACATTCTTATTTTATTATATTATGTTACATTATTTTAATTATTCTCTTTTAATTAGAATACTAATTACTCCAAATTGGTGAAGAAGCTATGAAAGTAACTTGCCCTAAATATTCAATACTGAATCTTCAAGAAATTGAAATTCTAAGAATGCAAACTCTAATACATGAAAAAAAAAAAATCTGCTAGTAGGAATGCCTAAGATGGAAAAAAAGTTAAAGACTACAGACCAAAGACATACTAAGAAATATCCCTATAAAATATAAAGAACATTGGTATGTTTGTGTTTCCCTGTAGAATCCTTCTGTTCTATGGTTATTACTTTAAAACACCATCTTCAGTGTACTTGCAATGCCAATCGATATGGTTTCCCTCTGCTACAAAAATTCCAGCAAAACTGATTTCACCATTCTGCATTTTTTTTTCTATCTACTGATTGAAATAACAATAGTAGCACAGATAGATTTCCTTTAAGTGAATGGTCAGAGGCTATTTTAAATAACAGTCTTCCATTTCTGGAAACAATTTCTGATAAAAACATACAAAATGAGACATACAAATCAATAGGATGAATATACAGCACACACACACACACACACACACAAAGAGAAAAATCCCCTGAGTTACATTCTTTTCTATACTTGGGTTTAATTTATGACCAGAAATGACTGCATTATGTTGAAAGGGAGACAATGTAACATAAGGCACCAGAATTCTATAAAAAGCATCAAAAACTGGAATCTATTCTTGCTGACTTGCATGCTATTCCTATAGTAATGAAAATCTTTTAAAAAATAATTTCAAAACAGATAACATTAAAAAGTCCATTCTACTAAATGATAGGTGGCGTTTTCTCAATGTTTGTTTTCAGCAAACATAAAGAAGAAAAACTGAATCAAAGTAGAACAAAAATAAATCAATAAATCAAACACTGGGTTAAGAACCCAAAAAGAACATTTGGAAACCATGATAGAAAAGCTAGATCATTATCTTAAAACTAGACAAGATTTAGAGGTCTTCAAGTGCATGTCCTTCAGCTCTGTTTTGATTTTTATTGTGAATCCTACCCACTGCTCCAAGAAAAATAAAAACAAACAAATCTAAATAACCTGGCTTGTCATGTACAAATTGAACTGGCATAACGACAGTGGGATAGGTTTCTTTTAAATGTTTTTAGAAATCTTAAGTAAAATAATTCTGTGTCACCTGTTAATACATGGCAGATCTGCTCACATGTTATCCAGTCTTTTGCACTATAATTCAATCATGTGTTTAATGAGGGGAATGACTCATGTGACTCCTAAAGCATTTCTTGCTTTAACATTCATCTTCTAGTCTTCTTAGAATCCAATGTGTCATTATTCATGTGACTTTCCTATAAATAATAATAAAGCTAGCAAACCAGGGTAAACAAAGCCTACTGAATACAATGTTAAAATAGTCCACTGTAAATGAATGTGCGTATATAGATTTTGTTTGACTAATCTTATGATTTTATTGTTTTTCCATGACTGAATCCACCTCTTCTCCTGAACCATCCTCCTGTTTTAAAAAGTTACACCCTTGGGGCCTCCCTGGTGGTGCAAGGGGCCAAGAACCACACTTTGAAGTATCCGCCTAGCACAGCAGCACAAGTACAATCCCCAGCCAAGGAGGTGACCCACATGGCACAGCAGACTTCTCCTGCCTCACCTGGTGCCCACCTCAGCAGTGTACTTGAGTCAATCTGCCTGTTCTGTTCCCCACTCTCTGTCTGGTGGATTTTCTCACCACCCCCACACTTCTGGTCTATACCCCAGTTCTTATATGCATAAATAAATAATCTTTAAGAAAAATAAAATAAAAAATTGCACCCTTTTTCTTGGGTAAACTTTATATTACAGCATGCACTATATAAGGTAACTATGGATATGCTATATCCAGTCATTTGCTTTTATTTCTCTCAACCACGAATATTCTTTCATTAAATGTCTTTGGAAACATATGTTAGTTTGTATTTGTGCTTACTGTGAAGACTGAAAAATTTATCCCACTCGCAAGCTACCTCAAAAAAAATATTTATTATTGGCTTTTTCTGGTGGTGCAAGGGGTTAAGCAAGTGTAGCCACTGCAGCACAAGTTCCATCCACAGCCAGGGAGGCTATCCACATGGCACCACAGGCCTCTCCTGCCTTTCCTGCTGCTCCCCTCAGCCATGTATTTCAATCAGTCTGCCTATTCTGTTCCCTACTCTGTCTTGGGTGAATCCTCTCACCCCATATATCTCTGGCCTGTACCCCAGCTCTTGTATGCATAATAAAATAAATATATAAAAATAATATATATTATCTGGCCCCAGAACTTTGCTAAATCTCCTTCTGGATCATATTGTTGGATCTCAATAGGGAATAGTTTCTCTTTTTTTCTTAAATTGTAATTTGAAAGGAAATTAGGTGTTGAAGATACAGAATGATCATTTGTGTGATAAGGGTCTTCTTTTTAGTTATTGCTGGTACTTGTGTGTGTATGCTCTCATGCATGTACATATTTTGTTTTTGTTTTTTGGTCTGAGTTTTTAATTCAGTGGTGCTCACTCATGTTCTTGTTTTTATTTGATTCTCTTTTCTCATAAAACAATTCAATTTCAATTGTATGGTGATGTGACAAACTTAATGTAGAATATACCAATGTTGGTATATAATTGTGGATGTAACCTATAAAATGTGGTAAACCAATGTTACTTAAAAAAAATATTTTTCACTATACATTTCGATCACTCTGCTGATTATGTATTCTTTGGCTGTTGGAGGGTTTGGAGGGTTATCTGAACTTTGTAGAATTTCAGGTTTGTTTATGAGAACACCTTTTGCAGTGGAACCCTGAAAGAAAGGTACTGGGGTCTCTCTGCAGCCTGGCATTACAGGACCAGCTGTCAGCACTCTGCTGAGACCCTTCAGGAAATCTTGCCGCTCTCCCAAATCCCTGTATGCATGCTGAGTCAAAGACTAGTAACAGAACCTGCAAGCTAAACAACCATTTGCACTTTTGTTTGGAACACTGAGGTGAAGGAGTAGTTACACTTACCCTTGACTTCAGCCTGGGAAGTCAAAGGTCAAACTCTTTGTGGGGTACTCTGTTGTACAGCCATTTCTATACCTGAAGTAAGATATTCTGCACTATCTTTATCCATGCCTCCACTCCAGCCAACTGTCCAGAGATCACAGAATGTGTTGTATATTGTATAATTAAAAGGAAGTACTGTGGAGTTAGGATTAGGGGAGTTTGGACCCAAATTTAGGACATCACATTCTAGAATTCCTACATACATCTCAAAAAAATTTAATGAACCGTTTCAATTTAATCTGTACAACATTATTTTAGAAAGATATATTAAAATTTATATACTAAATGCAGAGAAGTTGAGCTAGAAAAATCTAACAATGGAAATACAATTAGCAAATCTCCTGAAAGATTTTTATCCATTATCTTATTTATTTCCAAAACAAATTATTTTGTTTCATATGATCCTTTACTGCTGTAAAACATCAGATCCCTTTTCAAAACTTGATTATTGCATTTATTTTTGTATCTCTAGCAGATGAGCTTATTTGTTATATCAGTTTCATCATGTATAAGAAAATAGTATGAAATTACATTTTCATACAGAATGTCAAAAAATGGAAATAATTTATTTCACTGACCTAAATGCTTAATTAAGAGAATCAGTTTAGCAAGCTCTCTTGCTTAGACTAGCATAAAATTTATTTCTAACTTATTCTATCTCCAAGCAACTTTTACCTAGAGAAAAGAATATATAAATGAAGGGTCTTCCACCCTAAAGAAAAAATACGGTGAAAGAAAATGTCACACTTCTCTTTTGGATGACCACCCTTCTGCTGCTGTGCAGACACACTTTTCATTCTGTAGTAAGACTTTTAAGATCCAATAAGTGATGTATCAAAATGTAGGCCTGAAATACTACAATGCTGCCTTTTGTATGAATTAGATCCATTTTAGTACAAAATAACCAAAGATGGAGAGAGAAAAAGATCCCATGTGATAGATTTGTCATTTTTATGCTGTAGTTCAAAGTGATATAATTTTCTGTATCACCACCAATTATCTTTCAAATGCTGTCAAATGTGTTCTCTTTTACTTCCTATGAAGTCAGAAAATAGAAATAAGAAATGTGATTTTTCAAGGTAGATAAGTTATCAAAGCAGAAATGCCTTTGAATTAGATCATTCTTCTATAGCATAATGAATTTGAAATTCCTAGTAGAATTGTGTAAGGAGCCTTTCACAATACACAAGGGATGTCAAACATTGGGTATCCATGAGATTTTTGCTCTAGTCCACTCATTTTCCACAGACTTAACATACACTGAGAGGGGGCTTCCTAGCATCTGTGCACAGTGAGAAAGTATGTCTGTCTCTGCAGCAGGTGAGCTTCTCTAGTTGCCATTGTCCTTTCATATGTATCAAGAGGCACCATCATTTTCTAGGTCACAATTCAAGGCAAGGACTGGGTAAGACATTCAGAGTTACAGAGGTAGTATCTCAGTTTCAGATACTTTTTCTCTAAGTTTGTGTATATCCAAAGCATCAACTCCACGGAAAGTCATTTTGCAAAGAAGGATTTTACAGGATGTAAGGAAGGAACAAAGAGGACTCTTCAACCTTTAATGAATAGAAAACTCATTTCCCAATGCAGAGAGACTCAAGCCATGGGAATGATTTTCATCTATTATGCATGTCACATATTGTTCCTAAAATGATTTAAGATACTTTACAAGGATGCATAAAATGAAAAGATAAGAGTGCCATTTCAGAAAATAGATGTAGGAACAAAGTGGAATAAAAAAATGTCATAATAACCCACAAGTCTACTGTATATAAACTACAAAAATAGATCTGACATGTAAATAGAAAAGCTTGTAAGTTATAAAATTTACAATGTCCATGAGATACAAACAAAACAGTTGCTAAGGAGAAGTATACTATATCTCATACTTTAGTCAGGCAGAAATTTCTCCTGGGGGTACTCATGAAAAGAACGTCAAGAAGCAAATGAATTAGACGTACCCAGAAAGTCACACTGCTCTTAAGAGCTCAGAATTTCTTCGTTACGGAACCTTAAACTTTTGAGATAAAGCACTGTTATATAATTCATCGCATTTTATAAAAAAATTCTTCCACTTTATCTGCATAGGAAATATCTCTATCTGTAGTTAAATATGCAACTGTGTAGTTGAAATAAAAGAATATCGCTTAGCTAATTTTTAAAGTAATATCATTGAAAAATATTCCATAATCAGATTTTCTCTGTAAAAATTTGCCTTGAAATTCAAATTCACTTTGGACAAGCTGCTCCTTCAATACCAAGTCTGTATCAAGTAGGTTCTACTTTTTTTTTTTTAATATTTATTTATTTATGCACACAAGAGCTGGGGTACAGACCGGAGTCCAGCTCAGTGAGAGGATTCACCAGAGACAGAGCAAGGAGCAGAACAGGCAAACTGACTGAAATACACTGCTGAGGGGAGCAGCGGGCGAGGCAGGAGAGCTCTGCTACGCCATGCGCCATGTGGGTCCCCTCCCTGGTGGCAGCAGGGATTGAACTCATGCTGCAGTGGCTGCAGTTTGATTCATAGTGCGTTGCTTAACCCACTGTGCCACCAGGGATGTCCGGTTCTACTTTCTTAATGTCATCTTAATATTTCCCAAATTCTTCCCCATTCTGTAGCAGTATAAGTTTTCTGTCCCACTCTAAGAAAGAATGGAGTTGGGAGGAAAGGTAAAGATAGGAATTGTTACAGTATAAGTTCCTTGCCACTCTCTAAGGAAGAGAGGAGATAGGCCTGAGGGGGGAAGTTAAAAAAAAAAAAAAAAAAAAACCTGGGGAAAAAGACTGTGTTGGAGCTGCTGGAGAAGAAGCAGAGAGATAGAGGGAGAAAACGAAAGAGGCACAGATTGCTGACAGATCTGTGAAGAAGGTGTGTTTGCTTCTTGGCCTTGTACTTAGAATAGGGACTTGGAGGACATGGAAGGAGACTCTTGAACCAGTTGTGGGTAAGAGACCCACGGGGAGACTGACAATGGTGGCCTTTATTTTGGTTTTTATTTTGTTCTTTTCCTTCCAGACATGCCTCGACAATCTGCCCCTTCCCTATGAGTCCCCATCACATGGTGCCACAGACTTGTGGCAGCCTTTCAGGCCTTGGTGTCCCTGCTTTGGGCCAACCCTTCTTGACTGAATATTAGCCCATAAGGGAAGGGTAACTTTAGGTGCTTAATTTGGAAACTATATATTTTTCTCTTTCTCTTCTCTCTAGCACACACTAGTTATTGCACATTTATTCTATTTAAATTATTTTCTATTGAAAGTCTTATGAACCAGAATATGTTTTGTCTTGATGTGGCAAATGACAGAACACACTCAGAATAGGCGGGTGAGGGGGCCCAGGGTACATCTTATTCTACCCAGTTATAGTTCCACACATCCATCACTATGACTAGTGTCCAGGGTGCCATCATCACTCATGTGGCTCTTTCCTGCAGCCATTCCTTACATTCTAGTGTTGCTATGCCTTGTGTCTTGCCAAGTCAGTCTTCTGTCCATTTCTAGGTTATGTTTTTTCTAAATTAAAAACATATTAATGATGATCCTTTGTTCGATATATTTCAATTATTACAGTATTGACCAACTGTCATTTTCACTTCTTTTTAGGAGTGTTTGTTGCATTAGCTACAAATTTTTCCCAGCCATTCTGAGCACATGTACTTCCTAAATGTTGGCATTCTCATTTTGTGCATTCTCTCTTTGCACATTCTATTTTCACTGTTTTAAATGTCTTTCTTCACCTTAATTTCAGTTTGATTGTCATCCCTTCAGATGGCTGTAATGTGGGTTGACTTATGTTCAGGGATGCTCTCTTAGTCCCCTGTGTTTTCCATATGAATTCTAACCCTCATCACTATCCACGCACTTTCAGTTCTCCATCTGCCTAGACATGGTGAACTTTATAAGGATAGCAGGACTGTCTTTTTAGTGTTCTAATTCAGCATCTAATAGATTTCTTTGTCCTTGTTAAAAAATAAAAAGAAACTTGGATATATAGAGAGCTTTTCCCATGGGGTAATATGTGTTTTAATGGTTAGTACATATACACATTTAATTAATCTTCACTATGACTGTAGGAGGAAGTTAGTAATGTTACTTCTATAGACAATAAAATGAAAGACTGAGAGGTTAATTAACTTTTCAAAGGCTATCTAACTAGTGTATCTTGTACAAAGCCAAAAGGAAAAGACTAAACAGCTTCACTAACTAAAAACTAAAGATTTCTAGGGCCATCCCTTTGGTGCAAGGTTATTAATTACCTCACTGTCTGACTTCTGCAGCTACTGCAGCATGAGTTCCATCTCAGGCCAGGGAAGGGACCCACATGGCACAGCAGAGCTCTCCTGTTTTGCCTGCTGCTCCTCTCAGCAGTGTACTTCAGTGGATCTGCCTGTTTTGCTCCTCACTCTGTCTGTGGTGAATCCTCTCACCCCCCACACCTCTGATTTATACCCCAGTTCTTATATACATAATTTTTTTTTAATTTAAATTTCATGGCCTCCCTGATGGCGCAAAGATTGCCCCCTGCACCGTGAAGCATCTGTCTCACAGCAGTGCCAATTCCATCCACAGCCAGGGAGGGGACACCCCCATGGCACAGCAGACGTCACCTGCCTCACTCACTGCTCCCCTCATCAATGTATTTCAGTCAATCTGCTTGTTTTACTCCCCACTCTGTCTCTAGTAAATCCTCTCCCACAAATCAGTTTTGTACCCAAGTTCTTATATGCATAAATAAATAAATATAAAAAAATAAAAATTAAAAATTTCTATATAAAAACAAACAGAAGTGCAGCAACACACTGAAATCTGAAAACAAATGTTTCAGCTATTTTAAAAGAAAATAAATGCCTTAACAAGAACCAATGTAATTTTCTACAAGCAAAATTTAATCAAACAATAGGAAAAACTGAAAAAATGGTCAAGGAAGATGATAAATAAAAGCACATACATAATTTGTACATAACTTTTATTTATTGCATTTTAATCTAAGTATCATAGTGCTGCCATGTAAAAATAACCATGGAAGGTGAACTCCCATAAAGAACTAATGGGCCAGATCACAATTGTTCTGTCATCTTTAAAGTCTTTTGTCAAACTTGAATAACACTTTTGCTATAGATTATATATATATGAAAATAAAATTGGTAAAATTAAAATTTAGTTTATTGAAATTTAAAACATTGAAACCTGGAGGATCAAAGTTTTTATTTCTTCGTAAAAACATATTGGAAGTTGGGACCTCCCTGGTGGCACAGTGGGTTAAGCAATGCACTATGAATCAAACTGCAGCCACTGCAGCATGAGTTTGACCCCTGTGCAGTCCAGGGAGGGGACCCACATGGTGCAGCAGACCTCTCCTGCTGTGCCCGCTGCTCCCCTCAGCAGTGTGTTTCAGTCAGTCTGCCTGTTCTGTTCCCCGCTCTGTCTCTCGTGAATCCCCTCACAGCCCTGGACTCTGGCCTGTACTCCAGCTCTTCTATGAATAAATACATAAAAACATATTGGGACTAGTTTGGACATTGCCTGCCTTCTACTTTCATATGTTTAATTTAAACAGAGTGATCATTTTCCTATACCTTGGCAAGTTGTCATTCTCTTTGCTAAATTGAGATCAGTTGGAATGAAAAATAATATCTCATCCTTGCAATATTATGAAATGCCCCTGAAAATTCTTTTAACATTAAATATTTTGCCAGCATTACTTCCTTTGTGTCAAAGCCATTTTACTCATAAATATTAGCAACTATTTCCATTAACCCCATATATCTTATGTTTTCTAATTTCAGTTCTTCTCAGTTATTTGCTGCCCCTTCATCTTTGTTGTCCAATGCTTTTTTTCAATTATCTGTTTTGATAAAAAACACATGAGTTTATATCGGTAAGGCAAGGAGGAGAGCCAACTAAATGCTTTACTGCCTGTGACTACTCACTGACAGCTTTTGAGGGAAGTGGTTGAATTGCCACTAATCAAGACATACATCTATTATTATTGTAGTGGTTTTGAACTGAGAAGCAAGCAGCAATGTACTTACTGTAAGAACTCATAGTTAATGTAGAATGAAAACCAAAATCTGACCATCTTGGGGTGAGGACGGACATTATTTAACTAAACTGTGATAAATGAAATTGTTGTATATAAGAACCATGCAGAATTAGAACTTTTTTAATAATGTGTTTTTATATATTTTTAGATCATTGCTCATTTTTTTAAAGATTCATTTATTTATGCATACAAGAGCTAGGGTGCAGACCAGAGGTGAGGGGTGAGAGGATTCACCAGAGACAGAATGGGGAGCAGATCAGGCAAATTGATGAAAAACACTGCTGAGAGGAACAGCAGGAAGGAAAGAAGAGGTCTGAGGTCCACTGAGCCATGCAGGTCACCTCTCTGGCCTGGGATGGAACTCGTGCTGCAGTGGCTGCGGATAGCTTCATAGTGCTGCAACTCAAACCCTTATGCCACCAGGAGATCCCAATTGTTCATTTTTGTATGATGTTTTCTTTCTCTTCTCAGGTTTAGTCCCCATAGAATTCCCATCATCAATTCACTGCCTCCACCCCACCCCCTACCACCTTTGCCATAGCCCCTTGTACTCTTCCTTCCCCTGTTTGGAGACCTCTCCCTCCTCCTCCCCAGAAAAATGTCTCTGATTTGCAGCTGCCTGTTAATGCTTATACTCACCATAACATATTTCCTGCTTCCCATCCACTAAATTATCCCACAATAATCATAATGATTATTACACTATTATCAATCCTAATTCTACAGCTCAGGAAACTGCAGCACAGAACTGGACAGTAATTAATCCAAGGTCACATAATTATCAGGATTCTAAACAAGAATCTTTGTTTTGGAAGTTGTGCTCTTAGTTACAACCCCCATTAATTTTGGTATTCTAAATAAATGAATAAAGTTATAAATATACTGAATAGATGAGATTTCCTGTCCTTTGTGCTTTTTCATTATAATAATATTAAACTATGAAGAGATGAATTAGTTTTAGAACCTCAGTATCTGATGTTAGACTCAAATAATAAAATGCTTAAATGCCCTTTATTCACAATAGATATACCAATGAAAGCACTCTAGAAAGAGTGTGAAGATTAGTAATATTGCATCGATTTTAATTCCAACTTGATGTAAAATTCTTCTAGCTGTGTATAAAAAATATGTATTTTTGTTTTGACTTTGTTTTGCGGTTTGTTTATTTTGTGAGTTGTGGGACACTGTTTTGGGAGCAGAAAGCCCAAGGAACACTTTTAAATTCTTATGAAACTGGGCCTCCTTGGTGGCGCAGTGGATTAAGCAATGCACTATGAAGCAAACCGCAGCCACTGCAGCACGAGTTGGATCCCTGAGGCGGGCCAGGGAGGGGACCCACAAGGCGCAGCAGACTTCTCCTGCTGTGCGCGCTGTTCCCCTCAGCAGTGTACTTCGGTCATTCTGCCTGTTCTGCCCCCCACTCTCTGTGGTGAATCCTCTCACCCCCCACACCTCTGGCCTGTACCCCAGTGTTTGTATGCATAAATAAATAAATCTTTAAAAAAATTCTAATGAAACTATGAGCCCCATTCCTGGAAAAACACATATATACTAACTTTATGTATATAATTCAAGTGGATTCACTGACTCCCTGAAGTCTGTCCAAAAATTTCCTAGGAGATAAGGGACCGCAGCTCAGTTTCTTTACAGGACAAAGTTGATTTATTAATATAATCACCTCAAATTCTACCCAATGTAACCACAAAATTAAATTAGAAATAAACTTAAAAACCCACAAAATTACTAGTCCCTGATTGAATCTAGATGGACAGGTCTCCAGCATCTTGATGCTATCACCTCTACACTTGCTTCATTCAGCATTTACCCAGTGAAAAGAAAGAACACAGGTCATCACAAGCCAGCTTTAAAACTTCTGTTGGAGAGAGAGCAGTTTTTCACTTGCCAAGTTTGAAAACCCATGTTCTAAAATGTCTTGCATTCTTTTTTTGCCTACTATCTTCATTTCACATAATATCTTGCCTTTGATTTTCTAAATCCACTTCACTAGTTGGGGAGAAGGACCTCTAGAGACATAGTATTTGAGTTGAGACGATATTTTCAGGGGTATAGAATAGAAATTTATCAGGCGGAAACCCAGAAATAAAAATGGCCTTGAAGTAAATTGAGCCTGTTTTTACATTAGTGAAAACCTACACTTGTTGGAAGAAATTAATTATAATAATGAAAGAAAAATTTTAAAACTGCAGCCAGATCCTGAGATATTCTTGAACAGAAATTGTTTTTAAAAAGGTTTGTGTGTGTGGGGGGGGGAGGGTGAATAAACTTATTAAGAGGTGTATGAGATGAAGCTGGAGGATTATATGAAACAATTGAAGTGATTTCTCTAATCACATCTATGTATATGTTATAAAGTGTTTAATTTATATATGCATGGTATTATATATATAAAATATTTAATAGATATCACTGATTTTTTTCTGGAGATTTTAAAGGGTCATTTGTGGAAACACAGTGATATCATTAAAAAAAAACTATTTCTATACTTCAGATAAAAATCGAGGGTCCTACACTGAGGTGAGTGTAGTAATGATGGAAGGGTGTGGCTAGTTCATACTAATTTGGAATAGGCCTACTTACCTGACCTACACTAGAAGTAAAGCAAAAACCTTAGTGTGAGTTATTGGCAAGTTATATTCACTTAAAATATTGGAATACCTGCACCCCTATTTTTATAGCAGCACTCTTTACAATAGGTAAGACCTGGAAACAACCTAAATGCCCAAAAACAGATGAGTGGATCGGGAAGCT
>JAGFMF010011579.1:557308-571628 GCA_019455555.1 Galemys pyrenaicus | reverse complement strand
AAAAGAAAAATACCAGATGGTTCCTCCCCTAGGAGGAATATAAGGGAACCAAATAAGGATCAAAGAAAGGAATAAGAACAATAATAATAATAATAACAAGAAAGAAACAAAACCAAAAATGAAAAGACAAAGACAAACTGGGGACACTTGGTGGGGAGAGAAGAAGGGAAGGGTTGAGGGCAGACGGGAGCATGGGGGACTGAGGTAATGGTGCACTGGTGTTACAGTGATGGGGAATACATGGGGATTACAATTGATGTCAAATATATGTAAATTAAAAAAAGTATATAAAAAAAGAGAACAAATGCAAAAAAAATATTGGTTGGCAACAACCACTGACATAATAGCTTTCACATTTGTATAGCTTATTTTTTTTAGATAAACTTCATATATATCAAGTAAAAGAAATGTCAATGTATATTGTGCTCCTTCTAGCATTTCTGAAATACATCCTTCCTAGGTTTTAAAAAATATTTTCTAGCAAGCATGATACTTTAAGTATTTAGAGTTTTATTTGGAAAAGTTTATGTTTTTAAATAATATTTATTTCTTATATTCAAAAGCAAAATGTTTTTTCTAAATAACAAGTATCTTATACATTATTATTCTCTTACAGCTTCTTTAACTGAATATTTTATATATCTCATTTTATTTATTTCTTCTTACCTAAATGTCCCCATATTTTAGTTATGCATATTTACATATGGTGATTTTAGAGACATTTGAAATATATCAAAATATTTCTCATTTTTCATTGTGACAATCATAAACATGGAGCTAATAAATTACCCAAAATATGCCAATGCAAAGATGAAGATTATCTGTATCTTTTATAAACTAAATCAATGATTTAGGCCAGAAATAGTTGACTAATAATTCAGCTCAGTAAAAATCTGACTGGAGAATCTATCTGACAGGCACTGTGCCATGTGCTAGGGTGTCTCACTGTGCAGTCACTGCCAACCCTTAAAATTAAATTTACTTCATTAATGTAGAAATGACCCTTATTTTATTTCTTAATAGCATGTTGATAGTCGACAGGTAGATTGACCTCATCAGTTTTTTTTTTTTCCAAATGTCATTTATCATGTTCCCACCAGTGCCTATGAGTTGCAGTGATTTGGCTCATACCAGTTGCTAAGTAACGTGGAAAAGTACAGCTGCAGATTCACTTCCTTCAAACTGCTGCTCCTAAATATGAATAAAACCATAGACATTCTATTTTTGTGTTCAGAACTCACCACATTCAGAGCTTCTGTGTCAGATTCTCTGAAGCATAATGGAGAAGGCAGTGAAATTACAGTCCAAGTAAGACTTCTAAAAAATATTTGCTTTTTTTTTCCCTCTAAATACAATAAGAGTATTTCTCTTCGACCTCTGAGCATCCATTAGAGTCCTAGAAAGGACAAATTGAACCAGGAACCAAGAGGACTCATTGGTGGACTGTGGGCAAATCATTAATTGCTCAAGTCTTTCTTTGTGATGTTTGAAAGTGGTGAAAATCGATGATTGTGCTTCCTCTAGAGCTGGATGAATTTCCAAAACAGTTCTGTACAATATCATTAAGTCAAGATGGCATTTCTAAATACATTTCGTAAGTTGTTTTATTGTTATTTATGTTTTATTTATTTTAGCTATATTGGTGTCACATGGATAGTATTAAAAGTATTTAAAAGAGAATTCTACTTTGACACACCTTACAGTACTTTGTACATTCTAGATAGACAAACATATTCATATAAAGTTAGATTGAAGTAATAGTCCTTTGACCAAGTTCTAGGTCATTTCCCTCATCAAAATTCACATTAACAGTTTGCCTGAATCAAAGTCCTATCTTTGGGAAGGAAGCTTTTGTGTTACATTATTTCTCTTTGAATTTCTAGTTACTTTTTGCCTCCCTGAAATCTCTTCCCTGAAACATTTTCTTCTAGAATATAGTAAATGTTTCCAATGTAATATGTATCTTCCTCCATTATAACTATGAATTCTTGTCTGTCTTCCTCCAGGGCCATGACCTGAAGACAGAATGTTTTGTAATTTTCTTCTTTACATTTCCTGTTGTATTACATCTAGTAAATAATTTTTATTTGCATTATTTTATAATGAGATGAGATTGGTTTACCACAATGCATGTGATTTGGGTATATAGGTTCACTTCTCTTCAGATATATGTCACCACATTATACCTACCACTAAAAACCCATAATCTTCACCACAGTCCACTCTAGCCCTTCCCCCTCAGACTCTACCCCACAAGCTACCACTCTGGTAGCCACATTTTGTAGTGAGATTTCTAACTTGTTTTGGTTTAGTTTTAGCTGTTTGTTTTATTTCTTTATATTCTACATATGAGGGGAAATTTCTGGTATTTGTCTTTTTCCTTACTTTGAATATTTTCTTTTGAGCTGCAAATATAAAAGCGTTTTAGGAAATCTCATATAACCTTTGACTGACAGGGCTATAGTTAGCAAATTACATCTTTGCACCACCAAATTTCATGGAAGATATATTCTAGGTTCAATATTTTTATAAATAATTGAAGATATATTTTATGAGCTTATATAAAGCCTATCTTGCCTCTAATTTTAAGGGAAAATGTACACACCAAAAAAAAACAAAATAAATTAAGATTTATCATCTTCTATTTTCATCATTTTTTGCAGTGAATATATGGATCATGTATAATTTGGAGAAAAGTTATCATTTTCCTCAAAAATATTTTGGATGTTAGCAGTAATACTTATAAAATACATTTAAAGATAAAAACATACAAAAAATATTTTAAATTAATTTATTTTAAAATAAAATTTCTAACAATAGCATCCTCTTTTAAAGTGACAATATATATGTAGTTTACATATATATGTTATATAACTTTTGTGTTTGTGTAAAATAACTAAAAATCAATAGGATCAAAGAATATAAAATAACAAATAAAATTTAAATAATATGAATTTTACAAATGTGTGAGAAAAAAATTACCAACCTATTTCTGCCTTGAGTTCATAAATATAATTGAAGTAAAGAATAAACAAGATATTCAATAAGAAAAATTAGTAGAGTCACTTTCTCTCAATATAACAGTTAGGTTCAATTCCTAAAAAATGTTAACCAGAGTATAAAAATCTTATAAGTTCCTTCTTATATCATTGCTTGTTTGTGTAAATATTAATCATATTGAATAGCAGAATATCAGTTTTTGATACATTTATAAGTTAACAGTTCTCCATATTGAGGAACAATTTAATCAAGTGAAGATGCCCTCAAAATGTATTTACATTATTTGTTTATGTCTACTATAATTATTTTAAGATTATTTTAAAATGCATTAATAATTGATCTAAAGTATTTTTATAGATGTGGGGAAAATGTTTCCATTCTAAATTTAAGGACAGTCACCGACTATTTTTCTAAGTAGAAGCATAATACCATGGCAAAATTTATCTCAAATGAATAAAATAGATTTAATTCTGTTAAACATTAATATAAGAAACCCTATTTAAATGAGAACAGAGACTACATGGACCCAACATACCTTGCATCGCATAGACTATGTAGAGTGATTCTGCTTTCTTCATAAGGGAAATGGAAGGGAAGTTTCTCTAGAGGTTATTTAAGGGATTATTAGTCTGGATTTGAGGAAGAGCACTTAGATATTGCCATGAATGCTTTCTCCAACATCCTCTGCTATTTTTGTTTCCTAATATGTCCATTTTGTTATTGGGATAACTGATTGTGTTTGAAGTGTAAAGAAACAAAAATCTGCTACTCCAAACTATATCTTCTTGACAAAAAGCTGACTTAATGGGAGGGCTCTGAAGGCTGGGTGGAGACTGCTTTCATCAGAGAATACTCAGTGTCTGATAATCCTTCCTTCCCAATGTTCACTGTTACTCTTTTTGCAGACTTTAGATATTATTTCCCTAAGTACTTTCAATATCTTTTAAGCATCTTGATATTTTGCTTTCTCAAAATAAAATGTTCTGTAAGAAGAATCTTTCAATATTTACAGTTCATAAAAAAGTAAGAAATGGAATTTTGGAGGTTCATTTTTATATAGTGATTGTTTTGGCTATTTGTCAGCCCTTTCTATTTAGGAATAGAAGTTCTTATATTCCTTGAACATGTCTTGCTATTTCCTTAAATTTCCTTTTATTCTATTTTCTTTCTGAGAACCCTGTTATTAAATTGTTGAGTCTTTTTAATTTAATTATCTAATTTATTTAAACTTCTATTTTTAATTCCTTCAGTTCTCTATTCTAATATTTTTATTGCTTTCAAAATTTCTGTTACTTTCAAGATCTCCATTTTATTCTTTACATGTTTCTTTCTGTGGTATTCTGTCCAAGATCAGTAGATCCTTCATCTTCACTTCATCTTCACTTCTGAATATATTAAGTAGCCCAGATTTCTACAAAATTCCTCTCTATTGTTTGATTCTATGTCTCCATTAAAGTCTTCACTACAACCCTTTGTTATTCTTGCTTCATTTTTTAAGAGTAGCACACTAAAGAGTTTGCATTTCTAGATGAATGGCACTTATTAGGGTATTTTCCAAGTTTATGTGAGTCTGTGTTATCACAGATATATTTATAAGTCTGTATATGTAGATTATTTGTGATATCAGTTTATGGTTTTCCTGTGTGGAATATTGAAAATTCTTTCTAGGAATTTATCAACTGAGTATACTGAGGAGCTGGAATCTTCCTGACTGGCAGGATCTTCAGGTCCTGTTTCCTTGACTAATCAGATTCCCACTGTAATCTGTTATCACCTTCCTCCTGGAAAGTATAAGCCATGCTGCCAGAACCTGGGAGTCAAGTGTGAAGATAACGTCTCTCAGAGAAAGCTAATTTATGTTACAGTATAAATGGTTCCAAGTGATTAGTACAAATCTTTATTTTGATCTCTTGCTACTTATTCCTTAAGGGTTAGCTGCATTTTCTTCCATGGTCATCACCATTCTAGGGTCCACACTAGGGACCAGGTCATTAAATGGCAATGTTTTTAAGTGCACTGCTCAGAAGTTAAGCTTCTCATTTTCTTCACATTAGGCATCAAGTAACATGAATAAACCATTGATGATAACCACAGAGGAATATTCCTTTCTCAGGGAGAAGCAGTAGATTTGTATTAATAAGGGCACAATCTACCATTAATGAAGACTGGTGGTCTTATTCTCTGTAGATTTTCATTATTTCAACTTTTCTCTTACACTTACTCTTCCCATTTTCTGTCAGTATGGAGTCATTCTGGTTTGCCATTTGAGAGAACTAATCATTCTTCTGCTTGGATTGTATTGGGACAGTTCCCCAGCTGCTCAGCGTATGGGTTGTGACTCATGACCATATGCTTTGTGACGTTCTTAGGCTCACCTTCAAGACCACCTGAAGTACCAGGATGGTTATTTTCTGGGTTTAAATTAAAAAGCCAATGACAATGAGGAATTAAAATATATTTAAATTAATTGGGTGTATCATGTTTCTTACTAAATGCCATGTATACATATGCATATTATTAAATAAAATTTGATATTGTACTCATTAAAATAAAAAAAGTCATCATAAGAGTAATGGAAAACATAGATAGAGAATTGAAAATACAGGGAATAAAAAATAACATAATCCATGAACATAACTGTGACTTTTATTCTATTTGTCCCACTTGCATTGAAAAGTGATTAAAATTGAAGAAATAAAAAAAAGTATTGTATCAAAGTGAAACAAAGATGGTTTATAGTAACATTTAGACTGTAATACCAATTAGTGTTTACCAGAAGGATGGGGAAATGGAATATGTAAATCAGGTAAAGTATGTCCAGTTTTATGATGAAGGATAAAATTTGACATTTAGTGATTTAGTATATACACAGCTCAATTACAATGTTGCATTTGTGAAACTTACATAATGTTATAATGCAATGTTCAATAAAAAATAAATTAAAATTAAGATAGCTTATAGCCTCAAAAAGTAAATGAAAAAGTGATAATTGTATTGAAAGTCCTAAGCTATTTTATTTAGGTTGAAGCAAAGGTGAGGAAGTGGTTTTCCAATTCCTATGAAAGAAGGAAAAGCAGAGAGGGCAGGGAATTTCTTGAAGGACTCCATTCATAACTTTGTTCCAAACCAAGACTAGATAGAACTCCATGTTGCCGAAAAACTTTAGTATAAGATAATATGGGCTATTTCTCTAGCATTCCCCGGGAAGCATCCTTACATACTTAATAATTTGAATAATTTTAACAGATGTTTGGAATTTAATACTGAATCCCAACATCACCATTAACTAGTCATACAACATTGACAAATTTTCTTAACTTTATTATGATTTAGTTTTTGTCATCAGAAAATAAAGCTGATTATGCCAATGTCCTAGGAAACATATAAAGATTAAATGCTATTAGTTTTGTATCTTTTGTATTTTACATTAGATTATATTTATGTCACCACACCAAACTCATCACCAAAGCACTCATAATCCTTCATCATCACCTAGTTGATCCCTTCTCACCTTTGTTTGATTTTGACATAATAATCTACCACACTTTCAAGAATTTTCAATAACATTATCGTGACTATTATTTCCTCAAGAGCTTTGCAAAGATCAATTAGGAGTCTGTAATTAAACCATTTTTACATTAACAATATGAAATTTAAATTCAGTTTCACACTTAAATAGTCATATTCAGATTCACACTTAAAAATATAGGTCCTTGGGGCCTCCCTGGTGGCACAGTGGGTTAAGCAACACACTATGAAGCAAACCACAGCCAGTGCAGCACAAGTTCAATCCCTGCTGCTGGCCAGGGAGGGGACCCACATGGCGCAGCAGACCTCTCCTCCTTGCCCGCTGCTCCCCTCAGCAGTGTACTTCCGTTGATCTGCCTGTTCTTCTCCCTGCTCTCTGTGGTGAATCCTCTCACCCCCCACACCTCTGGCCTGTACCCCAGTGTTTGTATGCATAAATAAATAAATCTTTGAAAAAAAATATAGGTTCTTCTGCACAAAACTTAGGATTTTCCCAAAATAATCTGTTTATTACATCCTGAAATGTGAAGGCCAACAAGAAAATGGAAAAAAGGAAATAAATGAAAATAATACTCTGTGAAACTACTTAATAACATCAGTAAATAAGAAAAAACTGTTTATGATTTTTAAACTAATAATTAATATGACTTCTAAGCTACTTTAAGTAAAATATTTCTTGTTTGCAATTGATTCATTAACTTTAGCTAAATTAGCAAAACCTCATACTGTCTCATTTCTGCTATTTTCTTTACATCATTGTCACTACATAAAATGATCATATATATAATTGTTTATAAGTATACTGTCTATATCACAGTAACAAATTTTTTTTTTTTTGGCTCTCTACTTATCTCTTAGCTGGGGCAGCCTCTGTTACATAGTATCCCCTCAAAAATGTATGTGTTAATATTATATAATTCTAACAATAACAAAATACTAAGCTTTAATTTTAGAGTTTTGGGTAGGAGAAAAATTATTCAGAGATTGATACTTATAGTTTACAACTATGTGAAAAACCAAGTATATATTCTGTTAGATGAGAATTATCATTGGTTTCATTAATATGTCTGAATTTCTGGAAAATATGCCATTTATCTTTAAATTAAATTGGGCAGATGCACAATCAAAGAAGAATTTCTAATGATACTTAGGAAAAAGTTTTTGATAATATAACTTAAACATTTTGTTTATATTTTCCTGCTACATTATTGCAAAAGAAAATTTAAAAGTATATGCTTTACATTTTTTCTAGGTATTTATTAATATGATGGACTTTAATCTCTAGATTACCATTTTTACAAAATTAGTTGATTAAATCTGAGTTGTCTATGGTATGTAAAAGAAAACTATAACAGACACAAAATATAATTTTTTTTTTTTAGAAATGATATATGTCAGGGAAAATACATAAATTGAAAGTAGGAGCCTGAATTCTCTCTGTTTATAGTCTGGGGAATAAATTCCTTTCCTTCTATTTAGTAGGGAATTTCCCTTAAAACATCAAAATTGTAAGCATCTCTCTTTGAAATTTATATATATGTATAAATTCTTTTGAAAACTAGCCTTTTGCCAGATTTTGAACTCAGAACAGTCTTTCTCAAGGGCATGGGAGCCAACTCTTTGAAATGTAGACATCAAGGGAAATAGTACCACATTTCAACATTTCAGTGAGAAGATAGAAGCTTGATTTTAGTGGGTTCATTGCTCCAAGTTACAAAGCTACTTATAAGAATATGAGTGTTTGTTTCTCCTCTGAATAAGTCTTCTTAGCTAGTGCAGATAGTTACACAATTTACCAGGTCAAGTTAGGATGAATTATGTGTGGCCAATGGTGATGTCAACTCCTCTGACTTCAGGGAAGGTGTTTGTTTATTTTGAAAATGTGTATATTTAATAGGTTATATCTGCTTGGTATATAACAGTGGGTGAGATTTTCTTTCTCTCTTTGTCATCATTCCTTATGATACACATCACATTTTGGTTAATGCTTTTTCAATGATAAAAGTGTTATCTTTCCTACTATGTTATTGAGAGAAACTCTGAGTTGGCAGAAGATTTTCTTTAATCATATTTCCCCAACAAATTTTATCTCCTAGTTTTAATTAGGTTATAATATTTTTTAATGCATGCAAAGGCTGACTAGTGAAACTAGTGCTATTTGACTCTAATAATACATTATCTGGTCTGCCTTCTAGTGAAGAGGAATAGAATATACATTAACTGAGGTAACTTAATCTAATATTTAAAAAAAAGGAAATCTCACAGAGAACAAATCTAATAACCACATATTCAAAGAAAATTTGAGATAATTTACTAAATAATTATACTGACCTAAGTGTCAGGGGACCTGATCTCATGACAAATTTTTGTGGTCAGGCATGAGTCTAGGACCATGCCATGACCTGGTCCTTAATCTGAACCTTGCATTTTAGTTAAATGCATTGCATCACATTCCTCAGGATCATGCTAATGGGTTGCTTAATACATAGCCTATATTCTGTTCCTTCTGAAGATATTGAAAACAGCCAGGACCATTTAAAACTAGTAATGCAAAAGAGAGCAACTCTTCTAGGAAGGTCATTGATCATTTTGTCACTGACTGCCCAATGCTTTCCTTGACCTGAGAATGAAGAAACTCTCCTTGTGCCCTGCAGATACTTGAGTTCCTTTCTTTCATATATAATCTTCCTTCACTTGGCATACATGAGAGAAAGCTTTTTAAAGCACTAATAACTACTGTTCTCCCAAAGTAGCACCACTCACTAATAAAAATTTTCACTTGTGGAATCTTGTGGCATAGAAACTGGATTTCTGAGAGAAAGATACAAAATCTGGTTGATTCGGTAATACTTTCAGTTGTTTCTTTATGTTTACTATTCCTATTGTATATCAGCAAGTTCAAAATCATTTTCCTTTCATATAAATGATAAAAATACAGGATGAGGTATAAAAAGATACTTTTAATTTAAAACAGGAATATAGTGAAAAATATAAAAAAATTAGACATGGTACCATAAAATAGATTTGGATATGATCAAACATAAACAAACCAGTTATATCTGGAGTAATGTATTTTAGCATCAGATTGTTTTTAAGTGTCCATATATTTGCAAAAAGACAATTTGTTTCTCCAAATATTTGTTTTGGAAATCTTCTGCTATTTAATATAATTCTTCCATATTATCATCACTATGGATATCTTTGAATTATAAGTACGAATGTATTGATGAAAGTGTCAATGTCTATCAAAGGAAAGACAAATACCTTGACTTGATTTTAATCTAAATACTTCTTTATGTGTCTTTCCTACTATGAGTTCCCAAGTAATGAAGTTTTTCCAAAAGGAAAGATAAAATGCATTATTTTGGGTCATAAAATCTTTATAAAAATGTTTTTGTTTAGTTGCTCACTGATTTGGGACTACACATGTAGTAGGGGGAAAAATGCACTTGTCTCAACTCTGCATTTGTTGTAGACAAAATGTATTCAATAAAACCCAACTCAGCTTCATCAATCCAAAGTTAGGATTAGTACATTTGGCAAACAAACCTAGTCTAAAATGGTCAAACAGCTGAAGGACTAGGACAATAATTCAATAATCTACATGGGTACAATGTGGCATGATATAGTAGAAATATAGCTACTGATTTGGAGAGACTCAGGTTTTCAATTACTCTTATTCATTTGGTGAACTTGAAGTCATTAACTGCTTTAAGTAAATATCTCATTAGTAAACCAGAGGTAATATATTTTTTTTTTATTTTTGTAAGGAGAAAATTCCGCCACAAAAAGGTGTCTAATAAATGCAATAAACCTTGCTAAGTCCATTACTTTTCACTATAAATTACTCAGCTATCAAAATTTTAAATTTAGGTTATTTCAAAAATCATAATGGAAAATACCAACTGAGTGAATTTAATATATTAATAGCAATAAATATCACTAGGTAGGTAAACATATTCACTAAATAAAACTCATGAATTGTATATTTTTGTTAAGCTACAAATCAAGACTATTTTATACTTGTTCTAAGCATTGAGTAACCATTTATTTTTGTCTCTCTGCTTGTCTGATACTTAGCCAGGAAAACAATTACTACCAGCAGTCTTTGAATTTAAGTACTAAGGGAAATACAGAGAATTGTGCAAAGCACATTATAATGGTCTAATTTTTATCATTATTTTTAAATACATTATAATGAAATATATATATGTTATGTTTAAATTTTCATGAGCAAAATAATTTAAAACAATGGATATATATGTATGCATACATACATACATACACACACACACATATATCTCCCACACAAACAAAAACATTTTGTGATCCTTATGGCTATTTTAGGGGTAGATGAAAAATTATTTTCTCTATTTATTAACAAAAAAAACAAAAAAAAAAGAGATAAGAAACCATTTTTCCCTTCTTTCTACTTGTAAACATTGAGAAGTCCTGAGTCTTTATCCCTTGAAATAGAGAAAAGTCGCTATAAGGATTAAGCTCACTGTATTAGTTCCATGGGGATTTTGTAACAAAGCACCACAAACTAAATAAAAATAACAGAAACTTATTTTTTCACATTTCTGGGAGCTGGAACTCCAAAATCAAGGTGTCAACAAGCCCAGGTTACCTTAGACGCCTTTAGGGGAGAATTATTTCATGCTTTTCCTAGCTCCTGATGATTGCCAGTAATTTTTAGCTTGTCTTGATTTGTAGCTGCAAAACTTAAATTTATCCCTCTGTTTTTATGAACTTCTCTTCTCTTCATGGATCTGCTTGTTCACATGATCTTGTAAACACACTGTCTAGTGTATTTAGGTCCTACTTGAAGTCTGACTTAAGTTCATAAGTAATTATATCTGTTAACTCTCTATTTCCAAATAATTTCATATTCTGAGGTTCTGTGCAGACATTTTGCATTAACCATAGTACAGTTTGTTTTTTGACCTCCTAATTCATGTCCATCTCATATGCAGTATTTATCTCATTTCAACATTCCCATAAGCCTTAACCCATTCCAACATTAACTCTAAATACAAATGTCAACTAAATACCATCAATTCAGAAGTGTCAAATCCTTTATAAGGGCCAAGGACCTACTGATTTTGTATTGGATAATAAACATGTGAAACATGAGTAACTATATTTATTCACATTTACAAATACATTGATATTAATAAATGTGCCATAGTATTCTGAGCAAGTTTCAAACCTCACCATCTAAATATCTGAGTCAGATATAGATGAGATTCTTTTTTTTCTTTTTCTTTATTTATATATATTTGACGTCAAATGTGGTCCCCATGGATTTCCTACCACCATTTCACCATTTCATTGGTGTAATTCATCTTGTGGCAAAATTCTCTTTCATCTCTGTTCCTGTGCAACTAGAAAATACATCATTTACTTAAAAAAATAGAAACATGGGCCTCCCTGGTGGTGCAAGGGGTTAAGCAACGTACTATGGAGCATCTCAGCCACTACAGCACAAGTTCAATCCCCCGTCAGGGAGGTGACCCACATGGCGCAAGTAGACCTTTTCCTGCCTCGCCTTCTGCTTGATCCATGTGTTTTGCTTCCCACTTTGTCTCTGGTGAATCCTCTCCCACATTTCTGACCTACTGTACCTCAGTTCTTGTATATATAAATAAATAAATCTTTAAAAAAAATTAGAAAGGTGGGACAAGAAAAGGATAGATTTTCCAATTCCATATGGAAGAAAGAAAGGGGTCACTGTTGTAAACTAAGTCCAGAATCCATCAGTGCAAATTCTCTTAGGTTTCACAGCAACAATGTAACCCTCTGAGACCTGATACAAACTCTGAGCTCTTGATAATGACAGAGGCCACAGCTCTCAATCTCTCCAGTTTATAAAGTCCCAGTCCTCTGAAGTCACTCTATTTTATTCTGACACTTAAGTCCATATCTTGTCAATTTCTATAAGTACACATATGTACCAATCTTGGTGTTAAGATTTATTTGATTTTATAGAATATTCAAATTCATATATTAATCCTCCCAAAATATACCATATTTATAATCAGTTAAACATTGTGAAAAACACTACATTTTAAAATTAATCTTTTACATACCTGTCAATTTTCAATTTTATATTACTGATCTTAATTCTACATAATAGACAATAAAATTAGCCTTCCTGTTAACTGTCTTCCTCCAGTCCCTACATTTTCAGTCATTATATCATCATGACCCAGCAGCAACTGCTAAGCATATTTTCTTTTAAAAACTTAATTCTCAGTATACTTGACCTCAATAAAATATTTATGTTTTTATAATTCTAATTCTGTACTTTTGTCATGTATTTTCCAAGCCTTATTCTAATTCTCATCTTTGCTGAACTGAAAGTTTATTTCCTTAGAAAAGGAATTCATAGTTAACATTATATTCCTATTTCTATGTTGAGAAAGATATTATAATATTTATATTCTGAAGAAAAACAGATGCATAGGAAATGTGCATGTACTCTTGTATGGATTTTTATAGTTATAGAATGATTACTCTGTCTATATTTTTATAAATAATATTTTTCTAAAATTAAAATGTAAATATTTTTCAGGAGTTTTGTAATTGTAAATTATAATTTCTATCAGTTGAACTAATATATGATTTCATAAAAATATTTTTTCAATTTTTGATATAATTATTATAGTGACATTGTAAAACTCCTTTTTCAAATATTTAGCTCTATGTACAGAAAATGTGAAGAATTAATTAAAGTATTATTTTCATAAACATTTTAGACAAATGTAAGGGCTTTCATTAATGACATAAATTAGAAGAATTATTCATTCATAAACAATAAAATATCATCTCAGAAATAATTGTAATTTAATGAGATCTTACTGTCAGTTCACCGCTTATGTGGTAATACAAACTGACATTTTAAGGTAGTATTTAGTACTACACCTTGCCTGAAGGAATAATTATGCCACATGCTAGAAAAAAATGTGTGTCCTTCCTAATGAAAAGATTTTATCCTGAATATAATAAATAGATATAGTGTGAATCCAATTAACTAAGTCAAATTATTTTTGAGAGGCACATTTAATGCAGCAATATATGTCACGCCATTTCAGAATTTAAATTATAAAATAATCATTATATAATTTTAAAACATGTTATGAAATAATGTATTCATTCCCATGAAAATATTTTAAATGCTATCCTTATTACTGAAATTAGGAAATATAGACGTCAGTATCAGTAGTTGAGTTATTTTACAACTCTCAGATGACAACATTTTTAGTATGTTCAGAACATTAAGATGGGCTAAAATAGGGGCCTCTCTGGTATCACCGGGGTTAAGTCTCAGAGCTATCAAGCTATTATCAGCCACTGCAGCATGAGCTCAGTCTCCTGCCAGGGAGCTCACCCACAATGGCACAGTAGACCTTTCTTGACTCACCCACTGCTCCCCTAAGCAGTGTATTTCAGTAAATCTACTTGTTCTGCTCCCCATTCTCTCTTTGGTGAATTCTCTCATCCTCTGTGCCACTGATCTACAGCCCAGTTCTTGCATGCACAAATAAATAAAATAAATCTTATAAAAAAGATAGGCTAAAATAATATAAGCAAGGAACCAAAAGATGAAAATATTAAATGAAATAATGTTAAATGAATCATTGCATTTTATTTAAATTTAAAGATTGTATATTTATACCCCCATGTTTATTGCAGCACTATTTACAATTGGTAAGAACTGGAAACAGCCCAAATGCCCAAAAGTAGAGGACTGGATCAAGAAGATGTGGTACATATACACAATGGAATA
>JAGFMF010011579.1:410417-557258 GCA_019455555.1 Galemys pyrenaicus | reverse complement strand
AAACTAGGGACATTTGTAGAAACATGGATGGAACTAGAAGGAATCATACTCAGCGAAACAAGTCAGAAGGCAAAAGAAAAATATCGGATGACCTCGCTTTTAGGAGGAATATGAAAAAACAAACAAACGACAATCAAAACAAAAAAGAAAAAGGAAGAAAACGAAACAAACAACAACAACAACAAAAAAACAACAACAAAAGAAAACTAAAGGAAATGGGCAATCATAACCAAACATAACAACTCAACAAGATCAAAAGATTAGAGATAAACCCAAGGGACATGGGGGTGGGAGGAGGGAGGGGAGGGCAAAGATGGTGATGAGATGTAAAGAGCACAAGGTGATGGTGCACGGGTGAAATGGTGGTGGGAACCCACTGGGGAAAACAAACGATGTCAAATGCAATTAAATACAATAATAAAAAAAAAAACCAACAAGGATGTAAAAAAGTGATACTTCATTTTAAAAAGTATATATATATATGTGTGTGTGTGTGTGTATACTAAATATACATATATATAAATAAATGCCATGTGTATAATTTTATTATATTTGACATTTTTGAAATGACAAAGTTGTAGAAAGGAAGAACAGATTACTGATTGCCATGGTTCAGTGATGAATTATGAGGGCGATAGTATTGCAGGTGATTAAAAAAGGGGGAAGATCCTTATAGTGATAGATATTCTGTATTAATATCATTATCTTTGTTCTGATTTTGAATTGGAGGTTTGTAAGATGTTACCATTGTGGGAATTTGGGAAAGGACATAAGGGATCTCTGTTAATTTTACTACTGCTGTGAACTTTAAATTATCCCAAAATAAAATGTTTAATTAAAAAATAAATAAATAAAAAAGATAGGCTAAAATAATATAAGCAAGGAACCAAAAGATGAAAATATTAAATGAAATAATTTTAAATGAATCATTGCATTTTATTTAAATTTAAAGATTGTATATTTACTTGATCCAAGTATTAGAATACACAAAGCTAACACATTGAAAATTCTTGATCTGAGTCCTTTTCTACTCTAATTTGTTTTTTCCTCCCTATAGAGCCAGTTTTATGTTTTTGTGTATCATTCCATTATTTCATTACCAAATATGCTAATATCTTGTTATTCACCCCTTCCACAAAAAAGCATATTATTAATTCCACATTGTAACCCATATTTTTTACTTAAAAGTATCAAAACATGATCTATTCATTTGAATATGCATTTTTGTTTGGATTATTCCTCATAAATTCATAGTACATTTATGTTGATTTTCATAGCATAATGATACAGTACTATCTAGTCAGTTTATACGACTACAAACAATGTTTCATACATAACATGATCTATGCATAATTTCCTATATCTGCATAAATACCTAGAGGTAAATTACCCTTACTGTTTGTGAGAGGTTCAATTCTTGATAATGGATATAGCCAGATTAACCTACATAAGAGTTTCACCACACTGCAACCCCATTTGTAATGCTATAAAAAACAGATTTTCCTACCTATAGTAGTTTCAACTGAATGTGTACAAATTGTATATTTTTCAGTCTGAGCACTGAAAAATGATCTTGATGCACTTTAAATTTCATTTGTATTGTTATAAATGAGCTTAGACATTTCATAACTTTAAGCAATAATTGTTCCCATGCATAGTTTATGTCTTTTCACTCTTTACTGTTGTATGTACTATTTCTTTTCAAATTACAATGGCTGTTTACACAGTAGAGAAAGAAAAATGTTCAGGTAGAAAAATGAACAGTCTAAGAAACAAAGAAAACTCTGAAAAGACTGAGTTGGAAGTCTGAATTTGAAACACCAAAATGTAATGAATGCAGAATAACTTCTCAAAACACTCAAAAAATTATAAATTCTCTTAATAGTAGGGTCTATAGACAAAAAGACCAATGGTTCAAAGAGGATGTTGGTGAATACACAGACTTTATAGCATACAGCATATATTTTATGCTATAAATTGCAAATGTTTCCCAGTAATTCATTTGTATGTTGAATTTGCAAATTTATTATTTAATGAGAGAAGTTACATAATATACATATAGTTGTAATCTCAATAATATTTGTATTTTTCTTGATAAGTAGAAAGTCTTTCACTTTAAGAGTAAAGGTCAAAACATTTCAAGATGACAGATGAGAAAAAAAGTCCTTTTCTGAGACATTAATAGTTGAGCTTTATTCATATTTTAAAAATTCTTTCTTACAGTTTAGATTTTTTGCATTTAAAACCCTGAATGAAGCATAATTTGTTGTAATATACAATGTGAGAGATGGATCCACATCCTTTTATCTGAATAACCATCAAATCTTAATTTAAAAAAAAATCACCCTCCCATTACTAATTTTAAATGTCATTATTTTAGATATTAAATTCTGTGTATTCACCAACATCCTCTTTGAACCATTGGTCTTTTTATCTATAGACCCTACTATCAAGAGAATTTATAATTTTTTGAGTGTTTTGAGAAGTTATTCTGCATTCATTACATTTTGGTGTTTCAAATTCAGACTTCAAACTCAGTCTTTCAGAGTTTTCTTTGTTTCTTAGACTGTTTATTTTTCTACCTGAACTTTAGAATGAACATCTTTGGCATTGAAAAGGTAAAAATAACACTTATTTGGGGAAAATAACTGCTAGTGTTAAACTGTATAATAAACAGTTGTTGATATTAAAAGTGGACACAAATCATTTATTTAAATAATCTATGCAAAAGCAGAACATGTTATATACATTTCTTTTTAAGGATTTTGCATTTCTCTCTACATATTTTATCTTTTTTCTAGTACAGGTTTTGCCTTTTTTTGTTAACTTGATTCCTATGTATTTGAATTTGTTTGTATGTATGGATTTGTGTGTATGTGTGCATACACTGTAACAAAAATGCTCTTTTTCTTTCATTATACACTTTGAGAGGTTGTGTTTATATGCAAATGCTAACAATTCCCAGATAATTATTTTACATGCTGGTTGTAATTTTCTTTGTCATATTTTTCAATTGACTGGCCTGGGTTTTTACATACATATTCATAGAACCTATAAGAGGATTAGTTTCTATTTTTCCTTGAAAACATTCATCATTTGCATTTGTCTCACTGCATTGACTGATATATATAGATAACGCTAACTAGTGGATAAAATAAACATCATTCTTTGTTTCTGATTTTAGTAAGAATGCCAAATTTTAATTGTAAATGATCTGATTATTCAACTTACACTTGTTTTTTAAGAAAGTATTCTTTGATTATATTTTACTAGATATTTAAAACTCAAGTGGAGGTATTGAATTTTTAAAAACTCTTAAGAATTTATTTTTGCATAGAACTGGAGTGCAGGCCAGAGGTATGGTGGTGGTGGGGCCCTTTGAGAGGATGCACCAGAGATAGAATGAGGAGCAGGAAAGTTGGATTAACTGATAAGGGAAGAAGCAGGTGAAAGACGAGAGGTCTGCTGTGCCATGTGGGTTAGCTCCCTGGCTGTGGATTGAACTCAGATCATCCTAGTGCTGAAACTTAATTCCTAGGCCACCAGCATCTATAAAAATTTTCAAATTATTTTCTCCTTTATAACTGTGAATACATATATATATTCACATTAAATTTTTTAATTATATTATATTATCTAATATAATGTAGTCTCTTACTTCACCTTCTAATTCTAGAATAAACTCATCTTATTGATGATATAATAGTCTGTTTACAAATGTTGCTTCTAGAAGTATTATATTGTCATAGTGATACCGAGCACTAGAATTTGTATGCTACATATTCACAGTTTTGTTGTCTTTCTCATGTTAACCTAATAAATTTTGTTTTTTTTTAATTTTTTCCTACTTTTCATTTCTTTTTTTTTCTACTTTATAAATAGTTTAAACAGCATTGGAATTTTCTGAATTTTGAAGGTTAAATAAATATTCACTATAAAGTCTAGTGTGTATTTTTAGAGGTATTTATTATTTTTACATTGAATACTTATAATTACAAGCTTTCATACCTTAAAATTTTGTAAAACTTTAACTATTTCATGAGTATTGAGGAAAAAAAAGTGCACTTTCTATTGTGAAGGTTTTCAGTCCAATATATGTCCTTAAGATGAGCATTGATTATTTTGCCTTTTATCTTTTAATGATTTTACATTGAGAAATACATGGAGACTTTACATGGAGAAACATATCACAATTTTACATGGAAAATTCAGTTTCTCCAAATTACATAGTTTACCTATTTTCTTTACATTTTTCATTAATTTTACATGTATTCATACTTTATTTTTGTCTTAACTAAATTCTGTTAATTATCAAGTTAATTAATTTTGTCATCTAATGAATTTATTTGCTTTGTGCCATAGAAGAATTTGACAAATAGGTGGCATGAATTAACACTAAGTAAGACTTTCCTTCTGCTTTTCCTACAGTAAGGGAAATTACGTCATTTATATGTATAAATATGCAGTCCTTAATATTTCAAAAGAACTGTACCTAAGACTCTGGAAAATTGATAACATTTGCCTTATTTTAGGTTTATAGAACCTATATAAACCAGTTGTGAAGTGTTGTTAATGAAATATAGTGAAAACAACTACATCATTCATAAAGAAATTGAAAACTGTACCTGAGCAATTCATTTAAGTCAGGTTTTCTCCATTGTCCTTTCTAGTAACATTGTTGTTTATATACCATGTCAGATATAGCTCCCTATGAATACTACTACAGTGTTAAACTATATGATTCACAATGTGCTTTCATATAAAAACTGAAATTGCTTAATAATTAGTAGAAAATTTTGGATTTGGAATGGTTTTATATTTAGGAGGAATGTAGAAGAAGAACTAAATAAAGGATGGGGGAAAAAGTAATAATAATGAAGTAAAAGTCAAAATCAGCAGGAAACTATAGATCAGAGACATTCTCTAGGGGAGGAGGAGGGAGAAGGATCAGAACAGGGGTGGGAAGAGCACAAAAACAATAACTTTAAAAGTAATAGTATTCCAAAAATATTAGCAATTTGCCCAGGTATAACTCAAATTTGGTCTTCTGACAATTCTAAATTCTCTCCACTGTAACAATGGATCTCAAATGCTAGTATTTTGATCAGAACCTGATTATACAAGGGATTTTCATATCCATAGATAAAAGGGAAGACCAAGCTTGATGATATAGAGTTCATAGCAAAAGTGTTATGCTTTCAGAAATGTCCCGTATTTTAACATGCTTCCTCTTTTACTTTCATGGAGTTACACACCTTTTCTATTATTAAATGATATTTATTGTAAGTGACATGTATAGGTGAATTTGTTTATGTACAAAAGTGAATTTAACCTATCTCAGGCAAAATAAAATGTTGCCAATCCCAAAACTGTGTCTCAGATTATTTGCTGAGTTGCTTTTTTTTTTTTTTTTTTTTTTTTTTTTCACAAAACTTTGAAAGCTGAGTATTATCACATACACTACAGGTGTCTAAAATTCGTTCACTTAACATCAGTCTAACTAGGGTTCTCTCTCCTCTTCACAAACATAATGTACATATTTGCCCAAGCCTGATTAAATTTAAGATGTATAATATCATGTATAATATTTACCCAATAAGTCAAAAATTCTTATCAAAACCTTGAACAAATTTGAATTGATGATCTCATTAATCCTCAGTGATCCAAAGTGTTAAGTAATAAGAAACAATGATAATTTAAGATAATTCTTGCTAATGAATGCCATTTCATATATTAATTTAACTCCTGATTGCTCAATTCAGGGAAATTTTAGAGAACTATGTTCTACTATTAATAGATGCAAGCTCATTTATTCACTTAGTAGAGATTCAGACATTTTTATATTGTTACAGTGTTAGTAAAATGAACTCCTACTTCACCATTTTTTCAATTTTAATCATCTACTCAGAAAATATTCTTAACTGTATGTATAGAGATGTGTCCTATTTTAGGTGGATTTTTAAAATATGTTCATTAATTTTAGGGTATTCTTAAGAAACTGATTTTAGAGGATCATTTTCAGGAATGTTCTGCATAATAATAATATATTAATATTAAATCAAATTTTGAAACGTGGTTATATGATTAAGAAAATACTATAGCTAATATGTATATTCAATATAACTTCTAGGTACAGTTGTACTGGCTTATTTTCTTTTTGGCATTAATTAGTTAATTAAATTTTCCAATTTTTTTTTGAAAAGGTAAGATAGTTTCACATATTTGTATCTGCTTCAAGGTTTATAAGCTCAAACCTCTACTAATATGTACTTTAACACGCTGACCACCACCAGTGCCTCAACAACCCTTGATCATGTTCCATTGGTTGCTATCCCTCTCCCACACCTCCAACCTCACACTCTGGTCACCTCAGTTTTGCAATCAAATAAGAGTTTACTATTAGTTGAGTTTTGACTTACCCTTTGGTATTTTTCTCTTTATTTTACATATAGATACCATCCAGACTTTGCTTTTCTCTTTCTGACTTTTTTCACTTAGCATTATCCTCTCCAGTTCCATTCAGGTTGCTACAATTGACTGGAGTTCATCCTTCTTAATAGTGGTGTGACTCTATGTAGAAGAAGATAAGGAGAATGGACACTGGATATCTTCCTATAACTTAAGTTGACTGTAACCTGCAATCATATAAAACCTTAATTTAAAAGACAACTCTTTAAATATGCTTATGATAGGTAGTCTAATCTTAATGCTATCTGGCAGAGATTATCATGGAATATGCTTTAAAAAAAAACAATGATTTATTTTCTCTCCTGTTATGATTCCTTCTTTATAACAAAGACTTTAAGTGGTTGTGTTTGTACTACAGAGGAATAGCTCTTGACTTTTTCTTCTATGCAGGGCACCAAATTATGGTCTTCTCAGAGGACTTCGATTATAGTACACAGGCAGAGAGCATCCACACTATCAAAATAGTATCTCCTTTCATTTTTACTTTTCACCTCAATAACTTGAATTATTTTTTTTTCTTTCAGGACTTTGCTGAAAATTGCATACAATAACCATCACAGAAAATGTTTTAAACATTTCTTATAAGATTCTTTGGTTTGACAACTCTGTAAGTAGTCTATTTTCTTTCTTTTTTTAAGATTTTATTCATTTATGCATACAAACACTGGGGTACAGGCTAGATGTGTGGATGGTGAGAGGAGCCACCAGAGACAGAGTGGGGAACAGAACAGGCAGATTAACTGAAATACACTGCCGAGGGAAGCAGCGGGTGAGGCAGGAGAGGTCTGCTGCTCCATGTGGGTCACCTCCCTTGCAAGGGGCAGGGATCAAACTTATGCTGCAGTGGCTACAGTTTGCTTCATAGTGCATTCCTTAACCCATTGTGCCACCAGGGAGGGCCTAGTAGTCTATTTTCAACTATACATCAAGCAACAATTTGACCAAATATTATTTATAAATATTATTATTTTTCTTAATACTAACTCTATCTTGGATCATATAAAAAGTGGATAATGTCTTATGATTTTTGTTAGCCACATTTTAACTTGTGTTACTACCATATCTCACTTTCAAATTATGTTTCAAAAATTATGTTTAGTAAATACCAAAAATATATGTATATAAGTTAAGGCTTATTTGCCTCCAGGTCAGATATATATGAAGGAAGGCAGTCCACACTACTTCTGGGGGCCTCATACATAAAAAATGTCTGTTCCCATAGAACATTGACCTAAGGGAAAGAACTAATGGGTCATTTGGTGGTAGGTGTGGTATGGTAACATACATTTGAGGACATTTGAACCTCTTTCCCTAAATCATATACAGTGTTGTAAGCCAATATTATTTTAATATAAAAAAGCCAAAGAAAATAAAATATTTATTATCTAAAACTCTGTTGCACTGTTCATTCAATAGTTTGCTCTTATATCATCTTGGATCCTTGCATATTCTGCTTTATTCTGTGTAGTAGAGTTCTTTTTCTATGAAAACTAGCTTTCTGTTAAGTGTAGCCAATGGAAGCTCCTTGGAGAAACCCTCAAGGAGTCAGGCTCTTTTTCTTTGTCTTTGACTCTGTCTTGCTTTTGTTCCTATTCGTCCTTTCTCTCTCTTTCTCTGTCTCTCTCTTACACACACATTCTCCAACAGAATTTTTGTCTCTTTGTGCTGTCAAACAGAAAAAGACATCTCATTCCTCTGTGATTATATTTTCAATAGGGGAACTTCCTTTTTGCCCACTTTAAATGAGCCTCTATCTGCATCTACAATGCCTTGTTTACTGAGCACAAACAAGACTACTTCCTTGCATCATTTCTTTATTTATGGAAAATAACAAAGGTTTTCAGATATTATAAACACTGCCTCTCTTACTTCCCTAGTTGCTTTTCCAGTTTCTCTATCATTTGTTTAGCCAACCTATTAATGTTACCCTTACTGAAACAATTAAGGTGTTTTTTTTCCTTTCCTGATCTGACCATGAATAATTAAAATATATTAATCCATTAAAAAAGACAAATACATTTCCAAGGAATGACAAGCAACTGTGCAACAGGCAGAAGGAAGTAGAAGTCAGTCATTTGCTAAAAGATCTAAATCTTTTAGATCTTTAAATTCAATAAAAAGCTAGAAAGATTATTTTGAGACATCTTTAGTGTCCTTCTCAATTCCACAGTAACTCAAATATGAATTCTCCAATTCTCAGTGTTTATTTGAAACACTGTTTATTAAAAAAAGAAAACTCAATAGCTTTCAAGTCTTATTTTCATCAAATGAACTTATCATGAGACTTTCTAAGATTGCTGATTATTCCACATATATGGTACAGGTGTGCAATTGTCCTTGGAAGGTAAAGAGCATCAAAACATTTGATTTATAATGAAAAGTAAGATTCCAGAGAATGAAGGATAGAGATTTCAAAGGGATGAAAGAATACAGAACTGAGGACATATTAAGTAACCATAACCAATAGGATTTCTAGAGATATATAAGAGATCTACTAATGGATCATGGAAACTTGAGAAAGCCCACTAATTGCTGTCTGCAAGCTGGAAATTAGGAAAGCAGGTAATTCATCAATTGCAAAGGTCTGAAAACCACAGCAAGTGATAGTGAGTGTAACTCATGGAAACCTGTGGATTGCTGTTGTAAATCCTGAAATCTGAAGGCCTGATCATAACTCTAGAGGATAGGAGAACCAGAGGATAGGATAATATTAATGTCCTGGATCAAAGAGGGAGTGGTAAACCACCCTTCCTCAGACTTTTTATTCCATTCAGGCCCCCAGGTGTTTGGATGATGCCCACCTACATTGGTTAGGATGATTTCTTTATTCAGTCTACTGAATGTAATTTTCAAATGTTCATCTGTTCCAGAAAAATCATTGTGGACACACTTAGAAATGCTTTATCAGCTATCTGGGCATTACTTAAACTAGTCAAGTTGATATATAACATTAACCGTCATATATGGGACAACACTCTATGGGGTGAAATAAGGAACTAAACTTTACTGAGTGATGAAAGATACTGGGATGGTAGGTGAGATTGTTACTGCCTTCAAGGATCTGGTAAAAGCATCTTGAACCTGTTGGCTGTCAGAATGTTTCCTTGCCTGGAACAGTATGATTTTGTTTTTGGTTATTTCTTTCTACTGACTATTGGAATAATAGTGAATTGGTGATTGGAGTCTCATGTGTGTGCATGCCTATGGAGTTTAAGACTAGAATTTGAAGAATTATATGATGGAAACTTTTAGAGAACAGTAACTGTGTGTTATGCTTGTCATATAAATATATAACTTTAGAAATTGAATTACATGTGTAAATTTATTTGCTTGTAAATCAATATCCATTCATTTACTTTTTAATTCATTCTACAAATAATTATCAAGGCCCCAGTATATGCTAGGCACTCTTCAAGCAAGATGGCAGTAAATGAAAATGTTAAAAATACCTGCCCTGTTGGAGATGACTCCAGAGCAGTATGAGAGCTGGAATGCTACCCTGCTTTTGAAAAAGTCTCTGAATACTGTAAACATGAAGATGCTGACACTGTGATCAATCCAATATAAAGAGTGTAAGATGTTCTTGTTCTCAGATATCATACATGGATACATTTAAACATTGTATTAGATTATCTTTAAATTAAATAGATAATGCATCTCCATTATAATATCTCTTATTTTCTAACAAGATAAACGTGTTTATAACCACATAAACTAGTCAATTTCTATGTACTTCTACTAAAATGATAAATATCTCTCTCCTAAAATATCATATTTCTTATAATGACTTTGGTAAATTTATCACTTATAATGTATTCATTAGTCAAATTTAATGTAGAAAAATCAGCATAAGGAAAACTAAAGAAAATTATAACCATGCCAGTCACCAGCATTGGATCTATCTCTGAAAATGTAGAGTAACTGTTATCTATGTAGAAAAAAAAAATCTTTCTGTGTTTTGCATTCCTTTAAAAACTCTAATGCAGACTTTAAAATATATATATATATATACTGTACAATTTACCTTAAATATATGAAGAATCATGATTTGTACATCTGCTTAACATTAGAACCTGTCTTAAATATGAAGTAGATCTTGCAAAGAGAAATTTATAATATTAAAGGATACCTCAGGCTCTCAATATTTTATGCATTAAATTGGGGGAAATTTAGTATGAGGTACATAACATTGACTCCAATATTAAAAAAATTCTAATTTTCCAACATATACTAAAGAAAGGGAAATTATTAGTTTAAATGAGTAATATTTTTAATATTACCCAGTAATAGAGTACATTCTTCTGTTAGAAGGAATTACTTCCCATTAGAGATATTATAAAACTTCATTGGAAGGGAGAAAAGACAAATTAGCAGCCTTTATAACAAACCAGCAATCATAGGAATCTTGGGAATAGAATTGCTACTTGAAGACATCTTGTCCAAGGACAAGACATCTTGTTCAAGGACAGAGAAAATTTTATGGTGAGAGAGAGAAAGTGGTTTTAAGTTATTGACTATTTTGCAAAGTTAAGAGACAGGAAATTCATAGAACAATTGCCTAACTGGGAAAAAAAAAGTTTTTTATAGGTCATACTCATGATATAATTAAATTACAGATATAATTACAAATAGAAAAAAGATTCCATGTATGTGTGTATGTATGTGTATGTATGTGTGTGTAGGTTTCTCACTAGAACAGTGTGATTTTGTCTTTGGTTAGTTCTTTCTACTGAATATTGGAATAATAGTGAATTGGTGATTGGAGTCTCATATGCATGCATGCCTATGGAGTTTAAGACTTTAGAATTTGAAGAATGATATGATGTAAATGTTTTGAGAACAGTGTATATATATATGTATGTATGTACGCATGTATTTTTTAATACATAGTTAAAAGAGGAAGGTGGTGAGGAGAAGGTGAAATAGACATAAGCAGTCAATTGTATGGTAATGAATGGTGGCTAATTTTTCGATGACTAACATATTACAGTATATACTGATGTTGAGTTATAATGCTATATGCCTGAACCATGCATTGTATGATGTTACAAACAAAGGTTAACTCAATAAAACAAAACAAAGAGGACTTCCACCAGGGGTATATTTGTTGGCCTCATTCTAATATATCAAGTCACCCATAATACCAAGCTTGTACCTTTATAAGTTTGTCTATAATATATATTCTTATATATATTATATAAAAATATTGAGGTAACATTGATATACTAAACCATATTTTTAGAGGCACGGTGTTTCTCCTCCTTTTTAAAAAAATATTTTATTGATTTATGCATACAAGAGCTGGAGTGCAGTCTAGAGGTGTGGGGGGTGGTGGGAGAACTCACCAGAGACAGAGTGGGGAGCAGAACAGGCAGGTTGACAGAAATACACTGCTGAGGGGAACAAGGGGAGAGGCAGGAGAGGTCTAACAAGCCTTGTGGGTCCCCTCCCTGGCCAGGGATCAAATTCGTGCTGCAGTGGCTGCCAATAGCTTCATAGTGCTGAGACTTAACCCCATGCATCACCAGGGAAGCCCAGGATATCTCCCCTTTAGAGTATGTTACAACACCACACCCACCACCAAGGCACTCGTAGGCTTCCACCATAGTCCATTGGGTTCCCTTCTCATTTTGCTCATATCCTTTCTTCCCTAGTAGCCTTAATGATTTCATGGTTTTGCTATTGCTTTGGTTTTGATTCACCCTATGTTCTGTTTCTCTATGTTCTTCACACATGTGATACCATCTGGAAGTTTTATTTCCCTTTCTAACATTTTTTGCTTAGCATAATTCCTTGTAATTTCATCCATATTTTCACAAATGACAAGAGTTGGTTTTGTTGTTGGTAGTTGTTTGGTTTGGTTTTTTGCTTGCTTATTTCTTGCTGAGTGGTATTCCATTATGTGTATGTACCACAACTTCCTAATTCACTCATATATCTTTGGACACTTAGGTTATTTCCATTATTTAACTGTTGTAACTAGTCTTGAAATGAATATGAAATGTATGTGTCCTTCAAATTAGTGTTTTGACATTCTTTGTTTAGATATGTAGCAGTATAATTGCATGATAATAAGGTAGATCTATTTTCAATGTTTTGATAAATCTCCATACTGTTTTCCATAGAGCCTGGACCAATGCACACCTCCACCAAGTGTTTGAAGGATCCCTCTTCTCCACAACCTTGTCAATATTGTCTAGGCTCTTTTTGACATGTGTCATTCTCACAGGTGTGATGTGGTATCTCTTTGTGATTTTAATTCACATATCCAATAAGATTTACTATGATGAACGTTTTTTCTTGTGTCTGATGACAATCTATATTTCCTTTGGAGAAGAAGCATCTGTTCAGCTTGCCTAACCATTTTTTTAGACTATTTTTTTCCTTTTGAATTGTATGATATTGTATATCATACAATTTTTTGTAGATATTGGATATCTGCTCCTTTCCAGATGTGCAAACTTTCTCTTATGCACTAGGGTGCCTTTTCTGTTTTGGTGATAGTTACTTTTCCTGTGCAGAAGCTTTTTTTTGTTTCATATAATCTTATTGATTTATATTCTTTTGTTTCACTTTTGGATATTAAACCATCAGAAGTGTTTTGCCTATACTTTCTTCTATATATTTCAATATTTCAATCTTACATGCAAATCTTTTATTCCTTTTGAGTTAATTTTTATGTATCATGTGAGATAGTGGTCTAGTTTCATTATTTTGCATGTGATTGTTCAATTTTCTCAATATTTTTTGTTGAAGAACATTTCCTTTCTCCAATGTATACTTTTGGTGTCTTTGTTAAAGGTTAGCTGGTCATATTCAACAGTCCTCACTGTAGGAAAACACATAGTGGTTTAGGAGTTGAAAAACTAAGACATGTTACAGTTCCTGCCACTAACCAAGAACTTTGGAAAGTCATCTAATCCCAAAGTTTTGGGACTCTTCAATAGCATAAGCAGCAAGACAGTCTGAATGATATCTTGGCACATCCAATGCAATAAGGCAGTGATGCCTGTCAATGCAAATGTAATTTGTATTTGCTTACAGAATCCCTTTGGATTTAAATCTGGATTTCTCCCTTATACTAGAAACCAATAAAATAATTAACTGCCATTCTAAATATCCAGAAAGCTAATCAATCTACTCCTTGACAAGTATAAAACTTCTCTGTATAATCTATTTCATGCTTCACATTCATTGTTTGCTTTTCAGACAGTTATAAAGCTTTCAACTTAGAAACATTCTCTTTCAAATCCCCTTGAAACAGAAATGCTGTGTAAGTCTTTGAGATGTCAAAGGTATGTGATGGAAGAGTAGTGTTTGATTTATGGTAGGATTAATTAAATGAATAAGTAAATAAAACATTAAAGTAGTTACTGGCAATATTGCATAAGTGATGTTTGGGTATACTATGAAACATATGACCAAACCTCATATTTTTCAATTATTCACATTTTAGTGCAAAGAACTTATAGACATTTAAGCAGGTTGAAAATTCATGAAAGACTGCGCAGGACAACAGGTGAATTATCTATAGGCCAATTAATATACAGTCCTATGAAGACATAATGCTCATTTCAGGAAGAGGTTATAGCCTAAGCATTGCACAAAAGATTCAGATAAGCATTGCACCAGAAGAAACTGGCTTTGCATGTTAGGGGTGTGGGGCTAAGTAAAAGATATGAGAGGAGGTAGAAGAGACAAATCATTAATGACATTTTGTATCTTGTTAAGTTATTGGATTTATTCTGGGGATATGTGGTGGGAAAATGACCCTATCAGATATATGTCTGAAAAAGATTATTGTATCAGCACTGTGAAGGATAGATCTGACAGGGATCTGAAGCAAGAAGTACTTTTAATAGACAGGAGAGATGCAAAGAGCAGTAGAGACAGTGCACATTAGTGAGCTTTCAAAAATGTTTATTGAGTTGAAATGAATTGAAGAAGTTTGTTGAAACTTTCCTTTCTCACGTCTTATTTTTAGAAAATGTCAATAGCAGCTATTCATTGGGTTGCTTCAAAGTTCCTCCGATGAACCCCAGTGAGGGTGAGATAGTTGAAGTCTGTGTGAGTGACCCATCTCATCACAGATGCTACAAAAATGTCATCAAACACTCCTCTACAGATGGTCCCATTGTTCGAAATGGTCTTTATAGGTCCTGAATCTTATGCTGCATGCAGTCTGATGCACAAAATTGTATTCTGCTTTTTGCAATGAAATTCAGTAGTTATCTTAATTATCCCCTTTGTGCCTGGGCAAACAGCATGTCAGTGATTACATCCTTTTTGATTGTTTTAACCATACTTATTGGCAATTAACTATCCTTACAGTTACTATTTATTCTTGGCCCCCTGGGTAGTCTTCATAAAGTTTTGCCAATATAATGCATCAATTTGAAGTTTTTTGTCAATAATTTGAAAGCTAAGTTATGCCAAAGAACAAAGTGCCTACCAATAATTGAAATTTGAATGATTCATTTTTGTTTTCAGAATGCTTATTTTTTAACAAATGTGTCATTATAACACTCAGAAAGATCAAAAGAAATATATTTTTCACATTTTACAAATAAATGGGTTAAGATACAAAAGACTGACTTATAAGACATTGGTGAAAATTCTTAATTCAGAAAGAGAGATACTATCCCATCACTATATGGAATGATTCAACATTAATAGTTTCTATATTGAGTGTAACGCTTTCATTCATCTTTGCAATGAGGATATATTATTTCACACAAACATACACACACTTTTTCCCATTGTTTACAAATATGTTTTCAAGCTTCATGTGCTGTAAAGTCTACAGGCAATGACCAATCCTTAAACAATGAGCACCTTGGCAAGCAATCTGTGATCTCCTAAAAAGCATTTCCCTTTATTAAAATAAACAAAGTCTCCTCAAAGTTATGGATAAGTACAGATAAAGTGAAAAAACATACAAATTTGATCTGAAACATCCCCCTAAAATCAAAGAATATATCAAAAACTGCAAGATCCATGTCAAAAGGTTCAATTTGAAGAAGCTTCTATTTTTAGTATGTGGCTACTTGAGCAGTCAAGCAAGTGGAATGAAATGAAAAACAGTGAAAAATAATAATAATATACAACTTGTATTTGATATTTAATAGCAAACGATATTGATATAGAATAATGATAATTAATGATCACAGTGATATTTAATTAAAACTCATTAGTCACATTGGGTGGATACTAGGTACCAATGTATTCTGAAACTGGGAACAAAGGGAGAACTCAAGCATTCATTGTAACATTCTTGTATGAACTGCAACTAAATAATTTGTGAAGTAGCTTTTTAAGTTAGGCATTCCAGCTGATAAATTAAAAATATATAATAGATTTGGAATATAAGTATAATATAGCCACTAATGAAATGATAGCTATTTGAAATGATGATCAATGACTACTTAAATTATTGGGATTGAAGTTAAAGAGGATTAGGCTAACCTACTAGACAATATTACATTCAAAAAAAAAAGAAGGAAGTAAACCACACAATATTTCTATATCATGGAATATAAAACACCACTGCTGACACTTGTGATCAAAGAATAAACTTTGAGTTGTATTAAACCAATATATCTATTAGTTTATTTGAAATACAGAAAATGAGGCCTCCCTGGTGGGGCCTCCCTGGTGGCACAGGGGTGAAGTCTCAACACTATCAAGCTACCACCAGCCACTACAGCAGGAGTCAATCCCCATCCATGAAGATACCTCACCTGGCACAGCAGACCTCTGCTGTCTCACCCACTGCTCCCCTCACAAGGGTATTTCAGTAGATCTACCTGTTCTGCTCCCCACAAACTCTCTGCTGAGCCCTGTTACCTCCTGCACCTCTGGTCTATATCCCAGCTCTTGTATACATAAATAAATTTAAAAAGATTAAAAAAAAAAATAAGGAAGGGCCTCCCTGGTGGCGCAGTGGGTTAAGCAACGCACTATGAAGCAGACCACAGTCACTGCAGCACGAGTTCAATCCCTGCTGCCTGCCGAGGAAGTGACCCACATGGTGTGGCAGACCTCTCCTGCCTTGCCCGCTGCTGCCCTCTGCAGTGTATTTCTGTTGATCTGCCTGTTCTATTCCCAGCTCTGTCTCTGGTGAATCCTCTCACCAACCCCCCCCCCCCGACACACACACCTCTGGCCTGTACCCCAGTGCGTGTATGCATAAATAAATAAATAAATCTTTTTTAAAAATAAATAAAAAATAAGGAAAATGGAAGGATAAATTAAATGGCACCAAGGGAAGGGAAGTCTAGAATGTGAGACATGTACCAAACAAATGACATGACTTCCTCAGTAACAACAAAATATTTTATAATTACTACAAAATTTAAAGAAATCAGGGAAGTCTATAGGTTAAAATAGTTAGAAGTAGTTAAAATACTTAAATAGTTAAAATACTCATAAGCATATCAATGCAGAGCATTGTGTAGACTTATTTGGTTAGTCGTACAAACAAACCAATATAAAAAGAAGAAAATAGGGAAGATGTGAATACTGACTGATATTTTCTTCTTCTCATCTCATAATAATATTATATTTATACTTTGTAAGGAATCTTGATAGTTTTGAAATGTATTCTGAATTACTTATGCATGAATTTTATGCTTTGAAGAACTTGCTTCCAAATAAACCAAGGAGGTAAAGATGAAACTAGACTGCTGCTGAAATAACTGTGACCACTGGCTGCTCAGATCAGGGCTCCTTATATTATTCTTTCACTTATGCATAAGCACTAAAGTGTCCATACTTAATTTCTGTAAATCTTTTTAATCTCCTTTAAGTTATATATAATCCTTAATAAAGCAAAGTATTAATAATTGTGATGTATAATAATTGAGTTCCTTTCTTTACTATACGAGTAGGACCAAGAAGAAAAGAGTTCACTATCCTGTGGAAGGAGGATGTTAAATGGCATGGGAGAGTAAGCAGTTGACAATATCTAAGACTCAGATATCTCTGAATTACAATTGTGCAGAGGCTAGTGGATGAACATGATAGAGACTGGGATTAAATATAAAATCTATCTTGAATACTAATTAATGGGAATTTTGGCCTAGGTTAGGGTGAAGGAGTGCTGGAAAGCTCACCAAAGTTTGGGTAGCAGAAATTACTGCAGTGACAGATCAATTATTAAGCTAAAGAGATGTTAGACTATCAAAGTCACAGCACCCAGAGCATAATAATGTTCATCAAAATTATAAACAATCTGTCTAAATGAAATAGGTAAAATTAGGCACCTGTCTCACAACTAAATATTTCAAGAGCAAAGTTTTGCTGAAACATATATTTAACATCCAAACTTTAACATTATTGATTAGTATGGATTTGGATTCCTTTTTATTCTCTAAAGTTATTTTTCATCTAACAAAAAGAAAAGACACACATCGTAATAGAGTTGTAATAGTAAAGTAAGATATTGCATGAGAAGTAACTACTGCAATATTTGCATCATATTATAGATAAGTAAATGAGTACATATTGTCAATAGAAAAAATGAGTCTGAGACTAGAGAGGCAATTATCTATTTTGATGTGGAAAAGCAAGATCCAAGGAAATAAACATTGAAGTTCAATGTTAAGAAATTAGAGAACTTGAAGAGAAGAAGTACTGTGCTGTAGAGATAAATCTGGGACCCAGTCATAACCCTCTCCTTTATAGCAAGGAAAAAACAATGTTGGAGCCCAGAAATCCATGTTGTATAACACAAATCTTGGGTTTGGGCATTTGGACAAGATGCAAAGTCACAAGACAGTGTCTTGGATATAATTATGATTTCCCACAGTCACCATATACTCAGAAACATGAACACAATTAAGCCTGGAGCTGGAAAGATTCTTTTGACCAAGATGGCTGGAGCTGATGAGAAAAAACTGTGGAATTGGAGATATGCCACATGTAGCTCTTCCAATATTGCTTCCAGCCAACATTGTTGCTTACTAAATTTGTCAACATTTATTGTGTAAAAGGTACTGGCTTCTCCTTCTGTCTTGAAAGAATTTTATCTTCTGTTGGCTGACAAATTAAAGACTTATTTATGTTAGTTCTCTACCTGAAGTTCAAAATAATTATGTTAATAATACAAAATTACAAATACTAGAAACAAACATTGATAGATGTTATATAATAAAGGATTCACATTCTACCAAAGAATGTACAAAGGGATCATTACTTTACTTACTTGTAACTGGTTAACAACTTAGTGATCATTTATTCAGATCTGAGATCTTAAAATGTCATTTGTTTGAATTACTATTAATATTTGGAAGAGGTATCTGTGATATATAGCTGATTTTGTGTGATTTCTTAAGAAAGTAATACAAAACTAAATCATTTGGTTAATTTTACTAAATGAAGATTTCCTGTGCAACTCTTTAAAAACTTGAAATTTATATTAGCATAGCAAAAGGAAATTAAAATGAAGTCAGAATCACCATTTTATTCTCCCTAACTTGCTCCAATACAAAAGTTCCCATTTCTATGCTAATTTGATTAAAGAATGTTCTCAGATAAAGTAAACATGGAAAATTCATAAATACAAGAATTCAAACAAATAATGACCAGTTATTATTTTATCAAAACTAGTATTGGGGGGCTTCCCTGGTGGTACAAGGGGTTAAGTCTCAGCATATCTAGTTATTACCAGTCACTGTAGCACAAATTCGATCCTTAGCCAGGGAGCTGTCCCACATGATACATCAGACCTCTCCTTTCTTGCATGCTTTTCCCCTCAGCGGTGTATTTCAGTAGATCCATCTGTTCTGCTTCACACTCTGTCTCTGGTGAATTCTTTCACCCCCCCCATATTTCTGGCCTACATCCCAGTTCTTGTATGCATAAATAAATAAATCTTTTAAAAAAATACTAGTATTAATATAAAAAAAGTTAAAATACATTGAAATTTCAAATTTATAAATACAATTTTAAAATGTAGATATTCATAATTTAAAACTTATACTATCTTTTCTCCTTATAAGAAAAGATGTATATAGCTTTTGTTGAACATATATCTCTGCCTTTAGTAGCAACTAAGATTGGAAAATTAATTTCCTTACTTCTATTATGAAGGACTTATTTTTCAGTTAATTTCCCAGTGCTGCAAATCTAAAGATACTGCAGATCTATTTGTATGATCATACATTGTATCATTGCATATGAAAGAAGCCTTTCATGATAGGCTAAGGGATTTTGATATGAGCATGAGGAATAATGGATGTTTATAAGTATGTTTCCCATCATCTTTCTTTACATTAGAGCTTGGAATCGAGACCAAGTACCACAGAAGCAATGAAAACTTGTTCTATGCATAACACACCTGTGAACTCTACTTATAATACAATTAAGAGAATGTAAGAAATCCAGAATGGAGACCCATCAGTGGAGTTCTCATCACACACACAAAAAAAAAAAAAAGAAAGAAAGAAAGAAAGAAAGAAAGATGGATATCCAAATGTGAGCAGCTGTGATGAAATCCAGATACTTGTTTTTGTTTTGCTTTGCTATTTTTCCATTGGAGGCAAATAAAAATTGAATACAACAAAGCTAGCATCAGCTTTGTTGGTAAAACTTGTATAAATACAAAACACAAAACAATGTATACAGACTCCCAATAAAGCACAGAAGCATTCTAATTGCTCTCTAAGATTAAAGAAATAAAGTGAAGTAGTTGAATTTGCTTAGCTAAAAGTTATTCCATGTTGCTCACTATCATCTTCAATTCAGTGGCCTCTATTTCAGATGCGTGACTGTTAATGTGGCAGGCATCATTTCTTGGCCAAATCAACACAGTGTGTGGGAGCCAGGGAAAAAAATAAAGAGAAAATTGTGTCAGAAAAAAAACTAAGAAGTAGCAGAGTATTCTGAAGAACCTTGAGAGGAATTTGAGTAGTCATTGTAGAGGATGCATTGGCAGGAAGTTTGGAGGCACAGGAAGGCCTATGGAGTGTGGACAGCACTCTGATTTTCAAGTGATGTGGGCTGCTGATAGAACTATTAAGCCCATGAAGGAAATCTATGCAGCTCCTGCTGTTAATCCATCTGCAGAAAGTTTCATATGCCAGTTTTCTTAATTAGGGTGGGCAGAGTGGGGCATCCTGTTGAGATTAAGTCCACAGCACAATAAACGAAGAAACTGTTTTTACTTATTGGGCTGCTACCAAGAAATGTGTTAATTACCAGGTAGGAGAACATTTTGTATATGTGATAACTGAAATTCTTAACAAATGAAAAGATTGAAGGTGATCTTTGAAATTTCTTTCAACGAGGAAGAGAGCAGCCTACTGAGAATGCTGATTGAACTAACTGTTCTAAGTATATTTATTTGATCTCTAACCCTGGTTTATTTAGAAATTCACTGTGCTAAAGTATGTGATGGACCTTTTCTTTTCCAGTCTAGAAGGGCATTTATATTATGTTCAAGTAGAGAGAGAGTTCTTTTATAAATTTTTATTTATGAAGTGTGAACTTTTTATATTTATGTAGATGTTGAAGAACATTTAGAAATACATGAGGGTTTACAATATTATGACAAGAAATGCCCAATACCAAGGTATCAGATATTAATTCCAATCTTTTCCTTTCATTGTACCTGTTTTCTTCACACATGTAAATCTCTTACAGTTTTACAGTCCCTTTCAGTCTTAAAAATAAGAGTGACAGGGGCCTCCCTGGTGGCGTAGTGGGTTAAGCAACGCACCATGAGGCAAATCGCAGCCATTGCAGCACAAGTTGGATACCCGCTGCCGGCCAGGGAGGGACCCACATGGCATAGCGGACCTCTCCTGCTTCGCCCGTTGCTGCCCTTGGCAGTTTGTTTCAGTCAGTCTGCCTGTTCTGCTCCCTGCTCTGTCTCTGGTGAATCCTCTCACCTCCCACAACTCTGGCCTGTATACTCCAGCTCTTGTATGAATAAATAAATCTTTTAAAAAAAAATAAGAGTGGTTATAAAGGGACTATACCTTACTAACATTCAGTTGGTATCTTAATTACTTTTTAACCTCTTGTATTATTCTGTTCTGATGTTAAATTTCTCTATTGGATGTTGTAATTACTTGGTCTGCCTTTGTGATTTCAAGTAAGTAGGCAAAGTTTTTCTCTTTTTTTGTAACTTTCTCTGACTATATTCAGTAATCTACTTACTATATTTGATTTCTTCTAAAAATAAAGTACATTTATAATGTACTTGACAGTAAAGATTGCATAGGCTAAATTTATAATTTGACCTTCATTATTAATATGCTAATTTCATGTTTTGATTTGCCTGAATGAAAAAGCACTATCTCCTTGAAGTTAAATTTCTTTTAAAAACAAAATCATATTTTAATAACTAACAAAAGAGATTACATTATAAAATCATATAATCTGTCATAATTATTTATATTCTATAAAATGTGCATACAAAAATATACACTATGTATAAATAGAAGGTGCAGAAATTCTGTTGTCATCTACACAATCTGATATTTACACTCATTATGCAGAGCACTAGAGCCAAAGTACTTTCTAAAACATTGTTCTGCAAAACCAAATTTGACTAGGTACACTTTGTTTCATATTAAGAAGCAAAATGGGTTATCACTTATCTGGAATTAAACTGAGCGTTGTATTTACCCACTACTCTGTCACATCAAAATCAACAAAACTCAGTTGTTATTTTTATATTAGAAGGGTTCTTTCTTTTCCTGTTGTTTTTCCCCATCTTGACTAATCTGCTAACAATACTCTTATAATTCTTGTATCTATTGACTTGCTTCCTTACTTACAAGCTCTTATCTGTAATACAAAAACTACTTTCCACTAAATACAGTACTTAAAATACTTATTCAAAGAATGATACACCATTTTCATAAGGAAGCTTTTCTGTATTTATTTATATATTTTTTAATTTTTAAGATCTATTTATTTATTTATCTATCTATTTATTTGTTTGTTTATTTATGCATATAAGAGCTGGGGTACAGGCCAGAGGCACCTGGGGTGAGAGGATTCACCAGAGACAGATCAGGGAGCAGAACAGGCAGATCAACTGAAATACACTGCTGAGGGGAATAGCAGGCCAGACAGGAGAGGTCTGCTGTGCCATATGGGACTCCTCCCTGGCCTGGGATCAAAGCCACTGCAGTGGCTGCAGAATCCCCACAGTGTGGTACTCAACCCCTTGCACGACCAGGGAGGCCCTATAATCAGTTTTAATCTTGACATAATGTAATGCATATTCAATATAATGAAATGATTAATGAACTCCATGTATACAACATGTTGAGGAAGAATAAATAATGTAGGTACAGTACAATTCCTAAAAAAAAAATCTTTGTAAATCAAAATTTCATAAGAAACATATGTAAAGACATTAAATAAGATAAAACTATGACAAATAAATTATATTTAAACTTAAAGAAAGTTAATAAAACAATTGAATAGTTAACTGGATTAAAAGAGTAAAAGATGAGTTGTATTTTAACAGTGAGGCTTTATGGAAAATAGTCATTTTATTCAACTATTATACATCTTACAATTCAAAACATATGTATTTGTTAATCACTTATATGCACAAGGCACCTAGCTGAGTGGTCAGTATGAATGGAATAAAATAATACAGTTGTCAATTATGAATTTCCTAAGTATAAGATGTACCAGTGAGAATTAGAGATTACAAAAATGAATAAAATATGAACCCTAAGTTTAAGGGATGTATATTCTGTGAGGGAAGAGCAATATACAAATAAATAGTTAATGTATACAGTGATGCAAATTTTGTGTAAGGTCTTATGGGAACACAATTGATAAAAATAAATCTTCCTAGGGCTGGTGGAATGAATGAAATGTCTGTGGAATGGGAAATTAATTAACGTTTGATTGTATCTAGGAAAATGGAATGATTTCCTAAGGAGAACTAAGCAAATGGTAAAGAAAGTTGATTTCCAGGAATAGAAATCAACATGAATATGGTTACAGAGACATAAATAAATGGAGAATTCTGGAAAGATAATCTAGTCCAGTGTTTTCCAGTCTTATTTTTAGTAACAGTCCCCTTGTCAGAAGGAGAATATTTAGACATTTTTTTCCTTCATTGCCAACCCACCTCATGAAATTAAATACTAAGGATGTAAACTGTAAAAATGTAAGCTTTAGATATGCACAATAAGTGTAATATCTAAGAATACTCTACCACTCTACCATCCCTTTGAGAATGCTTGTTCTCAGTCTGGTATAATTTTAAACAAATAAGATTTTTGAAATATTTTTAAGAAAAAAAAAAAAAGCATTTTGACTGCTGAGGAGATGAAAGAAGAAAGATATGTATCCATATATCATAGAAACTTCTTAGTTATTCTAAGAATTTTGTAACTCTATGGATGAGAGAACAGTGGTATGGTAGAAAGTGTTATTAACAGAAAACAGGGAACAATTCAGTTAGAAAGCACAGATCATGTGGGAGAAAAGTGGGGAAAGATGTGAAGTATTTTTGCCAAATTATGGAAGAGCAGAATATCAGAGAGATGTTAAATTAATTTTTAGATTTAGAAGTGTGTTTCAGAAAGATTCACCTTGCTGTTATATTTTAAATCTATGAACAAGGTTAACTTACAAGATGATCACGATCTACTCATTTTTAGGATGTTCATGGATTATGTGGAACAGGATATTAATGTGGCTGTTCTAAGTTATCCCTGTTTGCCAGTCTAAAACAACCCACTAGCTGTTTTAGGAACTCAGGCAAATCTTGGGAAATAAAAAAAAATATACACTTCTCTCAATGCCTGTTGTTGTGAATATTAACTGGCTTATTCCTTTGTTTTTATTCAGGTTGCAATAATGTAATTTAATTGTGGATATTGCCCTATAATGATGAAAATTATTTGCATGTCAATCATTTTCTAATTATAAAATGTTTCAGATAAAGATTCAATAAATGATAATAAACATTTATTTTTATCAACACAGTAGCAATTATTTTCTCATCCTCATTTTTATAATGGCATTATGATAGATTTTGATTTCTAGGCACATTTCCAGACATTGTCAATCCTGGTATTAATGAACAACTCATTGCACATGCTTTAGCATATTCTGAAATAACAATGTACTAAGGGTAATGACCTAGATTGCATGTGTTTCATTTTCACTAGGCAGTTTTAGATTTTAGGAATTTCTCAAATATATCAGGTACACTTGGATCCACCTAGGACAAAATCATACCTTGGGCTAGTTGGTACCCAGTGCTGGAGGCCCAGGCTATATAAATAAAGCCAGTTAGCTGAACCAGTCTGATATTCTTTACCATACAATAATGATGAATACAGTTTGTTGCAAGCAGGAGACAGAGTATCTCTCTAATCACTAGTTTTCCTTAGCTTAAAAGAATCAGAATGAGTTTTGGTGAGGGTTGTGGAGGATGTGGAAGAGAAGTCCATGGATGTTTTTCTTTTTTATTATCAGATCTCATTATATTCTAATAGAGAGGAGCAATTAGTTACAGAAAAAAAATGAGGGTGGTAAAGACAGTTCAAAAGATTATCAATAATTTTAATTATCCAGATGGTAGAACTCATGTGTGTGTGTGTGAGAGAGAGAGAGAGAGAGAGAGAGAGAGAGAGAGAGAGAAAGAAAGAGAATCTAGGCATGAATTGTGTAATTGCATAGGTATTAATATTTTATAGATAATTAAAAAAGAGCAATAGTATAAAGAAACCTAGCACATATATTTATTTCAACTATGTTCCCTATTTTATATTGGATCCTTTTTTTTTCTTACCTAATTTTACAAGAATATTTAGTGTTCATAACAAATGCTTAGTGATACCTGTCAGTTTGATTTAAATTGGAGTTAATGGAAGAAGTTCTGTTTGTTACATAAGATAGCAATTGTTATTGCAGCAGGTTTCTGTCAAACATTTACTGCTTCAAAATTGATCATCATTAGTCTACATGTTGGTTATTTCTTCAACCAGTGTTACCAATTTAATATGTTAAAAGAAATGTCATAATTACATATCTTACTTTCAAGTTAATTACCGCTAAAACTATTAGAGTGAAAACATATTTATCATCTACTGCAACTGAATTATGTTGAATTTTTCCTGAAAGAAAATAGGCATTGCTGTATCTGCATAGTTGTCCTCAAGCCTTGTCTACTTAGTCAATTATCAAACAACAACACAACACAAGGAAGGTCAGCTATGAGCAAGCAAACGGTCACTTTATCTCTGTGATACAAAGATATACTTTTCTTCTTGTACATCCATTTTTTGCTGTCTTTAAAATATTTCAGTCTTCCTTATAATTGAAGCATAATTAACACATAACATTTGTTTCACATATATAACAAAATAATCATATTCATAGATATTACAAACTGGTCACCATAATAAACTAGTTAATATCCATCATTATATACCTGTGATATTTTTTCTTGTATTGAGGACTTTTAAGATTTACTGTTGGAAACTTTAAAATATGCAACACAGCGTTATTAACCATAGTTTCCATTTTATATGTTATATCCTCACAATTTATTTATATTGCTCATTTGTGACTTTTGACCCTCTCCCCCATTTCACTCATCCACTGACACACACCTGCCTCAGACACCCATCATTCTTTATAGAGTATTATTATACTTGGGATTATTTTGTGTGTGTTTTTGTTTGGTTGTTTTTAGATTCCATATATAAGTGAGATTATGTGATACTTGTCTTTCTCAACTTGGCTAGTTTCACAAGCCTTTAAGGGCCATCTATGTTATAGCAAATAGCAAGATAACATTCATTTTATACATAAATATATGTAGTATTTCAGTATGTGTGTTCTTTATCCATTCAGCTGTCAATTGACACTTAATTTTGTTTGCATATCTTCACTATTTGTGTGTTGTAAATAATATTGCAATGAATGTGGGGATATCTGTTTAAATTAGTGTTTTTATCTTCTTTGAATTAGTACCCAGAAATAGAACTATTAAACCATACAGTGGTTCTACTGTTAAATTTTTGAGAGATTTTTTACTATTTTTCACAATAGTTGCATCAATTTATGTTCCTGCAAAGTGTATAAGGGTTTACTTTTTCCACATGGTGGTCAGTACTTGTTATATCTTATATTTTTGATAATATCCATTCTAACAGGTGTGAGGTCACATTTTATTATTTGCATTTCCTTCAAGATTAGTAATGTTGAACATCTAAGAACATCTATTATCAAATTTTACTGACTTACCATTTGTTAACATCACTATTTAATTAAGGGTGTACACCTTCACACCTTGACATATGTACATGCTTCACATATACTCTACCAGTGTTCTAGTGTCATTATTCTATCACATTATTTACTCCATCCTCTTTTCTTCACCCTACTCTCCAGAACTTCCATATTCTTTGCAGTCTATGAGTTGTTTTGTTTTCTTGATTTACTTACATACTAAATTGAGTGAAACCACCTGATAATTGTCCTTTGGTTTCTGACTTAGCATACACAAATTCCATCCATATTGTTACAAAAAGAAGGCTATCATCTTTATAGATAATTGAGTAGTATATCATTGAGTATGTGTTATATATGTCACTGTTTTTTTGTTCAGGTGTTCATTGATGAGCATTTAGGTTAATTTCATGTTTTGACTATTGTGACTAATGAAGAAAACATAACAATAGACTGCTGGACATTAACTTTAGAATTGTGTTTGACAACTTAACTCCAATGGCAAGGGATATAAATACAAAAATAACAAACGGGACTACATCAAACTAAAAAGCTATTGTCAAGTGAAAGAAACCACTACAAAAACAAAAAGACATTGTATGGGCTGGGAGAAGATAGGTATACATCATTCAAATATATAAATATACACAACTCAACAAAAACAAAAGAAACAACCCAATACAAAAAGTAGGAAAAAAAATCTCCAAAGAATACATACAGATGGTCAAAAGTTACATGATATAACACCCAAAATCAGTTGTTAGAAAGAGAAATGCATATCAAAACCACACAGCTAGGATGCAAAATGGTACAGTATCTTTGGAAAACAATATGGTGATTCTTCAAAGAAATTAAATATTAAAATACCATATAATCTAGCAATACCAAATCCAGGGGATTTTTGAAGAAAATGAAAACAGCAATATGAAAAGAATTTGGTACCCTTATGTTCTAAGTATACTCTTATTCTCTATAATGGTGTGTTGTCTATTAATCTCCTCACCATAGTATAATGGGTAAAACTGTAATAACTGGATTTTTCAAATAGTTATGACATAAAGACATCAAATGCCTCAGAAAATATGTTTCATAAACCGTATTCAAGTAGAAAGAGCTTTCTTCTAAAACAAGATATGATCAAGCCTATGTTAATTAAGGGGATGGAGAGAGAACTCTGCTGTGACTTTAAACCTGACCCTGTCACTGAAATAGGGCATGCATTGGGAAACTAACCCAGTTATAGGACTTGGGAATAATTAAGCCATAGTATTTATCAGACTGTATCAAATATATTTCAAGCAGGTTATAGTTCAAGCAAGCCAATAATGATATGAGTAAGCAAAAAATAAAATTATTGCTGGTATTATGTAGAAAAATATAATGTAGACTAAAGAGCTTGTTAAATCTGGGAATTAAAGAAGCACAAAATTATGTTAGTTTACTTTTAAATAATAGTGACAGATTATTTAATCTTTCAGTGTCAAGATCCATTTAAGGTTCTAGTGACAGGGCATATGATGCAGAGGATATATTATACAGGTAGGAATGTAGGAAAAGAGAGTGAAGCAGAACCCTATTTTAATGGCAATAATAAATCATGGATGAATAGCTAATGTTGGTGTAAGGATTTTTAAAAATGAAGTGATATGCATGATTACAGCTCTGATAATAGTTCTATTAATGTTTAGAATGTTGGATTCAAATTAGTAAAATGCATCATCCATTATGAGAGGAATTGTGTTCCTGAAAAAATGCATATGTTGAAGTCTTAACTGCTTTGGAAGACAGTGACACTAAAGAAGAAATTAACTTAAAACCAGACCTCTAATTCAATGTGACTGGTGCCTTAAAATAAAGAGTTTAAAAGACAAATGTATGAAGAAGTAAGACCCTGTGATGACACAGGAAAACAACATTCTATAAGCTAATGATGTCAGAAAAATCAAATTGGTCACCACTTTATTTGAGATTTCTCATTTCTAGAACTGTGAAAAAGAAATGAACTGTTGATTAAGCCATCTGTTCATGCACTTTATTTTGGAAATCCTATAATAAATTAATAGTCCATGTGTAAGATGCTTACAAGTCAAAAAAAATCAAAGCAAGGTACCTTTTATATGAATTTGAGTTTTTCCATTCATGGAGAAAAGTTAAACTATATCATAATGATTACTATGCTAAATAATTATCTTTCATTTCCAGGGGCTACTTTTAACCTCTTCAGGGGTCAATTGACTAGCAACCTGGCTCTCTATGTGTTCCTTACAGCACAATAGATATCCCCAGTTGATTCTAAAATACACATCACCACATTAACCACCACTCCTCTTGCTTTAGAACCTCTGCTCCAATTTAAAACAGTAACAGTGTAGTTGTTGCTCTTTCATATTCCTCCTAATAGTGAAGCCATCCAATATTTTCTCTTGCCTTCTGACTTGTTTCACTGAGTATAATTCCTTCTAGCTCCATCCATGTTTCTATAAATGACCCTAGTTTGTCATTTTTGATTGCTGAATAATGCTCCATTGTGTAAATGTACCCCATCTTCTTGATCCAGCCATCTACTTTTGGGCATTTGTGTTGTTTCCTGGTCTTACAAATTACAATAGTGCTGCAATAAACACAGAAGTACAGGTGCTCTTTTGGATAACTGTTTTTGTGTTCTTTAGGTAGATTCCTAGGAGTGGGATTGCCAGATCATATGGTAGTTCCATTTCCAGGAGACTTAGAAACCTCCAAACGGCCTTCCGTAATGTTTGGATTAGCTTGCATTCCCACGAGCAGTGTACTAGGGTTCCTATTTCTCCATATCCTCGCCAGCATTTGTTTTTGTTTTTTTTTTTTTTTTTTTTTTTTATGTGTGCCATTCTTACTGGTTTTAGGTGATACCTCATTGGGGTCTTAACTTGCATTTCCCTGATTATGAGGGATGCTGAGCATTTTCTCATGTGCTTGTTGGCCATGACTATTAGGAGGAATATGAAAGAGCAACAACTACAACAACAACAAAAAGAACAAGAAGCTCAAGGAAATGGGCAATTATAACCAAAAGTAAACAAAAAACTCAACAAGACCAAAAAGTCAAAGATAAACCAAAGGGACCATGGAGGGGAAGGGGGTAGCAAAGACAGGGATGAGGGCAGAAAGAGCACAAGGGATTGAGGTGATGATGCACAGGTGGAATGGTGGTGGGTGCTCCCCAGGGAATACAAATTATGTCAAATATAATTAAATTTTAAAAGAGAGAGAGAGAGACCTAAGAACTTCAAAAAAAAAAAAGTTCCTGAAAAAAAAATAAATAAATAAAATGGTAAGAGTGGGAATAATACAGTCATAGCGCTCCAGTTCTGACATTCTAGCTAAATTTCTGATTTTCCACGCCCATTCTTCTAGTCATCATGATCTATCCAAATTCTACTATGACATCTGCTATCTGCTATCTCCTTGACTTCTTTGTACATCAAAATCCAGCTGTTACCTCTCATTGTATTTTCTGGGTGTCATTTTTCAACTGCCAGACTAGCTTTTCAAACATTGCTTATTGTTGATTTTGTTTGCACTTGAACCTGATGTAGACTTCATTATGATCTCAAGAAAAGAAATCACTCATAAAAATGAAATATGTTTTCTATTTAACTAAGATCATTTTTTTCAGAGCTATATTTCCTTAGTTTTTATTTTGGAGGATTGAGTTATTATATGTAAGTATTATACATAGCATGTCATTTAGATGGTGTATATTTATATATATATTTAAAAACACAAATAATTAAAAATTTAGATATATAGATGATTATTTTTGCTTTTTGCAGATCCTATTTCTACTCTTTACAGCTATTTGTGAGAGAAGTAAATCTTAGATGAATTAAAAAATTCTAAATCAAACATGATAAAAGTTTTGTTCTGCATCAGTATCTCTTTTCCTCTTAGGGTTTAACTTGGGTGGCTAGTAAAGAAACATAGTAGTTGAGCTTGAATCATTCAAGTCCTGATGGGTATGTGATCAACATTATTACAAAGGAGATGGTTTGTTTGTTTTTAAAAGTTCTACCTTAATGAATATGGAAGTTGAAGTAATTTGTAGTACAATAGACTAAAGAAAAAACTGTTGCCATTCCTCCAAGGTGAAGTTAGATTAATGGCATCCTTCCATTTTGCTGCTGATGATGAAGGAAGCTTCAAGATATAAGCACCTTGGGGCAGTAGGATGAGGATCCTGGAAGAGGCAGAAGACTTGGTTTGAGGTAGAGAAGATAGAAAAGAACGGAAGAATAGATGCTGACCAACTTAAAGTGGGATAAAATAAATGTTTAATGGGAAATGGAATATTTACCACCCTTTTAAGAGTCCTGTCACATTAGTGGGCTTTTAATAGTAAACATATTTTCTTTTTAATAATGGAATTAGTAACCCTCCCAGGTTATGCTTATTTCATTGCAGAGGTGGCTACTCTTGCAAAGTTCAAATTAGAACAAAGTCCAAATTAAATTTGGTATAACAGCTATGTTCATAGCAGATCTATTAATGGTCCAGTGATCTTGAGCATATATTCTCAGTCTACTCAGGCTGAGAACGTGGACAAATGCATTGAACTTACTTTAATATGTTATTAGAGAATAAGGCATTGCCTTCATCTTAGAGTTTGCAAATATATATATATACACATACATATATATATAAGAATAAAGAGCATTGTAATGAATGGCAGTCATTTGTGAATCCCTGCTATTAATGCCAATTCAAAGAAAAATAAATAAAGACTACATGGCATGCCATAAAGATCAAGAGAAATTTCTAAGTTCATTGTCTCAGTGTCATTCTTGGAATTTTCAGTGCAAATGTATAACACTTCACAGTAGTATATAGTCTTGAAAAGTCAAAATCATTTTTACATTCAGGAAATTGGATCACATATTAAATTTACTTAGACATGGTCCTTTAATTCTAAAGTGATTTATTGTATAAGGTGAAAATTTTTATCTTAAATTAAGTATCACCAGATAATATAACATTAATGATTTTTTTATATTCCAAATCGGCTTTAAAAACAGAAACAAATTTCAAGCTCTAGACAAGACTTTATAATCACATTTCTCTGTATTCATCATGCTAAGTACAGCTAAAAATCTGAAAGAAATTTATGAAAATTTCAAATAGTAGAGAAGAAGGCAGACCAGCTAAAGACCTTGAACTGAGGAACCACATGGATGGTAGTGAGTTCGCTCACCTTTTCTTTTGCCTCATTTGTTATGGGTGAGACAAATGGGTGCTGGGTCTAGAGATTAAATAGAAACATGATAGGACTAAAAACAAACAAACAAACATTAAATCAGTCCTATTGGCCAAGGGACTAAGGAAGGGCCAACCTAGCAAAACAGAACATTTTTAGTCATGGCTTCCCTACTCCAGTCAAACACCATATGACAACCTGTGTCCACACTTACACATCAAAGGCTACATGGAAAAAAGATGCTACCCTTGACTTTATGATGTGCCCCTTCCTTTGCTCACTCAGGTAGTATGAGAGGAGACTAGGAAAATCCAGAGCTTTCCCCCACCCACACTCACATTTTCACTGTTCACCCTCCCCATCAGGACAGGCATAAAGAGCTTCTGAGCTTTCACTACCACCCAGCTGTAATAATGCCCCTTCCCTGGGCTTCGCTCTGAGAGATGTACTCTAAGGCTGAGCGGTAAGTCTGGACATTTACCCCATCAGTGGATGAAAAGTAGTAGGTCCTGAATACTATTTTTCAAATAACTATGACTCTGTAAGAACTTCAAAGTTTAAAAAGCTAAAAAGAGAAATATATGTATGACAGATCAAAGTATATATAATAAATAAAATTTTTGAGGAAAGGCATTTATCAAATTTTTTTTTAAAGATTTATTTATTTATGCATACAAGCACAGGGATACAGGCCAGAGGTTTGGGGGGTGAGAGGATTCACCACAGAGAACGGGGAGCAGAACAGGCAGATCAATGGAAGTACACTGCTGAGAGGAGCAGCGGGCACAGCAGGAGAGGTCTGCCGCGCCATGTGGGGCCCCTCCCTGGCCGGCAGCAGGGATCGAACTCATGCTGCAGTGGCTGCGGTTTGCTTCATAGTGCGTTTCCTAACCCACTGCGCCACCAGGGAGGCCCAGCATTTATCAAAAATTTTAAAATTTGATTTTCCAATAAAATTTGGAAGATTTTTTGCACTTCTGTGTTCCTCTCAGATTTAAAAGAGGAAGTCACTTTTTAAATTATTTTTTGCATTAAGAATTATGCATTAAGCATTATTCTTATGCACTAATGCATTAGAATTAAACATTAAGAATAATGAATGTTAAAAATATTACATCTCAGGTATTCTTAGCTATTTTCACTTGTATGCATTTTTCCACTTTGATAGAGACATAATCTCTGAAATTATAAACTGTTTTTCACAAGCATTGAGGGATGATTTCCTTAGTAATGTTTAATGACTTAAAAATACTTATATAGCATTTATCTTTTACATGGTGCAGTTTTAAGCATACTATAAATAATAGTTCCTTTAATCCATACCATTCTCCCAATAGAGTGAAAATCATTATCTTTGTTTATCTAATGAGGAAACTTAGAGATGTTAATCATATGACCACATTCACAGTGTTGACAAGTAGTAGTGTCAAAATTCAAGTCTAGGCACTGACTCTAGAGCTCCTGGCAAAACCACTTTTGGATGCTAAATATCCCTCCCTATCTTATTGGAACTGCTGAACTACTTTCTTTACTTCTCTGAATCTCTGAATGTCCTTGTCATTGATATGGTTGATTTTCATTAGTTGCCATAATTATATTCTACAAATTCACTGTAAACACCAAATTAACAAATACTGAACCATTGCTCCTAAAGGGAATACATTGTTAGATTCCTGTGAGTTTCTGGTCAGCAGATTTTCTCCAAGAGATCAATATATAACCTTGTTGGATGTGTTTTTTTGTTAAAAAAAAACACCATATTTAATATTGATCCATTACTATGGAACTCAGTGACAACAGAACAATAACTCATTTTTGAGTAAGGTTTAATAACCCATGTGTTTTCTTCATCAAGATATTCTTGCATTTCAGAAAACCAAAGAGCACTGTTGCCTGATGCATGGGGTCTATTTTAACACTGATATCACTAACTAAAAGGACACAAATGTGGGGAAAAAAATCAATAGATCATGAAAGGACTAATTGTTTATAAGAGTCAAAGACAAAGTTTTCCTTTATTTGTCTTCTGCTGAGAATGTGTGCAAAAGGGAATTCAAATTTTGCCGCTCAATATAATCAAATGAATTATCATAAAAGTACCTTAGTGTTGATTTTAATAAGCAGGTGAATGTGTAAATATAGAATCCATGAATAGTGAGGACAAACTGATAATAAGATGTTAAAGAAATCAAAATTGGGTTTTAAATCTAGAGTATGAATGTGAAACCAACGCACACACACACACACACACAAAATGCACCACCCTTAACTTAGTTTGCATGGAGACTTCTATTTTCAAACAGAGAGCAGATAATAAAAAAACTGAGAAGGAAACATTTTCTTATGAATTTGATCAAGTTAATAAAATACTTTTTCTGCTGTTTGAAGCCATTGCTCATGAGCAAGGAATAGCATCCTCGGAGGGCATTTTTTTCTAACAGAAGAGTTCATGACTACTTTCCTTTTTTCAGTAAGAACAATTATCTATCCATATAGACCGAAATAAGTATGCAATATTAAAAAGATACTCAAAGATATTCAACTTTCCCAGAAAGCATGAAATCCCATAACTTATTGAAGAATGAGATTATTAATGAGAGGGGTAGTAATTAAGCTACACCAATAACTATTGGTCTAGTATCTAGAAATTGAAATTAATGGGCAAACAGTCTGAGTGGTACATAAAACTTTACTGACAAAATTGGTACCTGTGTTATTTTACATTTAAAGACTTAACAATTTTATGAAACAGTTGCTGCTCAATTAGAACTCAATTATATGCTAAATGAACTAAATGCCATTTCATTTGCACAGAGGAATCTTTAATAATGATTAATGGAAATTTAATCAAATATGAGTTGAGACTGCAATGTGTTCCACAATAGAATATGAATGAGCTATATTGGTATTAACTAGATCCATTATCTATATCATGATATTGATGAGGTCAAGTTTGAGAGTCTTATCCTTATACATCAAATCCTGAAAAAAGAATACTGTGTGGGTAACAGATGGCATCTCATAATCAGTTGTTCACCTTACAAATGTATCCCTTTGATCATCACAGAACAATGTTATTGTGAGTAAGGAAAATCATTCAAACTAGCTCAAAAATGTATCTGTCACTTTTGTTTGAAAATGTAAAAAGCAATAATTAGAAGGACTTATTAATAAGTTCTTGATGATTAGCACCATACAGCCAAAGAATCACATTTACTTCTACAAACCAGAGATAGTCTTAGTTTATATTTTTCACTACTTATAACCAATCTCAAAGTTTGGTTGATTAAATAATATTCTCCATATGAAAGAACAAAAATAATATAGAATATGTTTATGTCAATCCAATGACAATAAAATTTATCGTTAACTAGTTATTAAGGTATACATTTATGTAACACTGGTTTAACTTGAATAATATGCCTGATACTTATTATAAATAGTACATTATTGTATAATTTGTTGTGATTTATCCATATTCTATTAGTTTTGTTTTTTTAGTTTATATTACCACAACGTATGCAGCATGTTATTTTCTAACACTTATAGAAAACTGAAATTATTATAAATGCATTCTTATCTTCCATATTGGTGGTGGTGTAATGTCAGAGTCATAAGTTTACATCTCCTCCTTTATCTTTTAATTTTAATATTGACCCTTTGATCGCCTGTGTAATTATGCTGACTGCCTAGTATTAGTATTATTAGGGAGCAGAAAGACATAGTTTATTTTCCTCATTGCCAGTGCTTTATAAATACCTCTTGCTTCAATAAAAAATACTCTTGCTGTATGAATATTTGCCCTTTATGATTGCAATTTCTATAGAATACAAGAAATTGTTTCTGATTATTAGAATATAATAATAAAGTGAAAATAACATCTATTTTATTTATTCATACACATTTGAATATGTTCTGTTAGTGACTGACACAGGCATTCAAGTAATATTTATATAATATCACAGTGGCCCTTTAGCATTTCTGCCAATGTGGGAGGAAAAAATCCCTTGTTAAATTTAGTTTAGTGTTATACAAATCTCAGCATAGTGACATGCTTCATGTAGTGTATAAATCCAAATTCCACCTTTATAGACAAAATGCTGGTACTGAGTTATTAATGTCTCATTTGAAGACACCCACTGAGAAAACCGTCTGCTATTCAATTTAACTATCTCAAAGGGATAACAAGAAAGACCTAGTTGTTGGAACTTAAACCTATGTATCAAAGATTGTGAGCAATTCATAGTGGATTTCAAGGTGAAAAGAAATGGTATTATTAGTTTAATACCCATGTGAACTATTCTTTCATTAGCACTTACAGTTTGCAAAACACACTCCTTGTGCTAGATTTATTCTTTACAGCTTTATATCCTACTATGGAGCCTAGTATTTTTTAGATATTGCAACACTGGTGTTTTAAAAGGTGTCATGTCAAATAGCCCTAATCCTGCTATGTGATCTGTTATATTTTTAACATATAGTTATGAATGTGTAGTCAGAGGATCTGAAAGAACACATCAATAGATTTTAAGGTGTTACATTTACCATAAATTTTCTTGGAAAATGTATTATTAGAACAAATATGGTTCTGGTTATGAAAATGTATGAACTATAATGTAGGATTACTTTTGAAGCTAGAGAACAGGTTTCTTATTTTAAAACATTAAGCTGAACTTCTATAACATTATTCAGTTTATGTAAAATAGCTATAAAAGACATATGAGATAGGTGGCATATGAGTTTCCTGCAATTTTGTACTATTTAAATTTCATAAATCAGTGTTTCTCTTTCTCAGTCACCTACATGCTTACAATCACAAATATTTAGATAAATATAATGTGGTTGTGTATATACCATCTTTTCCCACCTCTTCACATTTCATGACTCCCACGGCAGAAATAATCTCTTCTTTCTAATAATTTTACCTTTCTACCCTGTCATCAGTCAGTGCCTTCGAATCACAGATAGGACATATATATGGTTGTCTGTCCTGTTCCACATCCTCCACCAAATGAAGACGTTGCATGTGCCAATCCATAATTCAGCTGACACATCTCTGTTAACTATGCTGTCAACACTGTCTTTCATGTACCCGAGCATTATCCATATTGTTTCCAGTGCTCATTCACCTCATATGTCTAAACTTCTAGTGTGTTTTCTCTTTTCCATCATTTTTCCCTTCTCTCTGCCTTCCTGTTTCATTTTTCCTCTATTCCATTTGTGAGCCTAAGACAAACATAAATACAAAAAAAATATTATAAATAAACAAACATGTTTAGAGGATTGAAAGTCAAAGTAATGTATTTAGCAAATAAAAAATAAATGCAATTCCATTTTAAATTTTTATACAGGTATCTAGTTAATTTTTCAATGGATTAAAATATCATCTCAGTTTATTACCTAGTTTGACATTTATTTCCAATGTTTTCCAAATTTACAAGGATGAGGAAGTGGAAACACTGAGTTAGTGAGGCAAATGAGACAACTCTGACAAGTGAGGCAATGATAGATGTTAAATGGGTTTTCTACATGATATCCTACCAAGTGATACCAAATCTAGTTTTGATGTAGTCAAGTGCCCTGTGGAGTTATCTCTCTCCCAGAAATTCCTGATGGAGTTTGTATTTTTCCTGTTTAATTCTCAAGACATAGCAGAAAGAGTTCAGAATTGTATGTATATCTAATTCTTCTGGATTTCCATTTATCTTTGCACTAAGTAGACACTAAATAATTTCCACCAATTTATATTGGAAGATAGACTTCAGGGTCTTTAGCATACACCCAACTTTTCCAATGTGTTCACATATTTTTGTACAATACAAATGTGCTAAGTACATAGGACATATCAAAAGAGGAAAACTATGAAAGCATGAAGACATGTCAACCTATTTCTAAAAAAACACCAATTATATGTTTTAATAACTCTTATTTAGAACTTGAAATTTTTAATTAGGAAAATGAACTAGGCAATTATTTTGTCATAGATGTGATTTTGGATGTGCCAGTCATTAAGCTTGACCTTGGCCAAATAAGTTAAAACAATGTTTTCTCATATTTTAAATCAATTCCTATGAGTGATAATGCATAAGAAGAAGTATTTTTTTTTGAAACCTAGGATTCACTATCTTTAATATTTTATATTGTTATTGGATAAAATACATTTTTATTAAAAAATTTACTTTATCGGGGCCTCTCTGGTGGTATAAGGGGTTCAGCACCGCACTATGAATCATTTGCAGCCACTGCAGCACAAGTTCAGTCCCCAGCCAGGGAGCTGACCTACGTGGAGTAGCAGACCTCTCCTCTCTTATGCGCTGCTCCCCTTAGCAGTGCATTTCAGTCAATCTGCCTGTTCTGTTCCCCAGAACAGAATTCTCTCACCACCCCCACCTCTGGCCTGTACCCCAGTTCTTATATGCATAAAATAAATCTTTAAAAAGTTTACTTTATCCATTAACCCCCCCACCTTGTTCAGAACAGAGTATATAACACTTTCACATATGGCAGTCCTTGAAATACATAAATCATACAACCATGTCCCAAAAATTGTCACTTATCTACACCAAACCATGTGACTTTAGAATATTTATGAGATGATTTTCCTAACATTTGACACACCTGATTTGCATTTCTAGCTTTCATTAGTAAATATTTTCTCATATTAAATCCTGAATTTTATACTTCCAGTTATCTTTATTAGCGATGTAAAGATGATTTAAAATTTTTAACCTGAATTAAACATTATAAGTGGTTATCTTCAAGAATGTATTGGACACTTCCTTGTTATTTTTTTCCCTCCAGAGCCACTTAATCTTTTTCCCTTTCTTTTCTTCCTTGGGTAATTTTTTCTTAGGTGTGTTAGAACAAGATTTGCATTGAAGTTGGGGATCAGAGATACAGTGTCTCTCAGTAGATGACAAGGTAAGGAAGAATAGGTGAGCGCACTACTATGAGGGCAGAATCTTAGAAAGTGCCTGTGTGTCCAATTAATATGAGAAGGGTATTTGAACAGGATAAGGATCCAGGATACTCCAGTGCCTAGGCAGGGTGAGAAGTATGTCTGCGAGGGATTTTGGATGGACAGACCAACATGGGGTGGTGGTGAGTAATTATAGGGGTGGGAGCAGACACAACACAGTACAGATTGTCAGTGATATGACTGGAGGAGAAGGAAAGGAATTGTCAGTCAGGTATGAGGTTTCAGTGTCTGAATGGAGACTACATGTGTAGGAAGAGTCAGGTATGATATTTTGAAGCCAAGCAGGGTGAGCAGAGCATTCTTTGAGAAGACCCCCATAAAATGAATTTTTTCAGCCAAAGCAGGTTCGAGAGGGGGTCCTTGTGGGGAAAGACCTACACATTGTATTGACCAGCACATTGTATTGTAATCTGAGCACAGGCAGATGACCATGCAGGGAAAAGGTCAGGGTTTTCATTGCAGGTTGGCAAACGGGATAGATGATCTGAATTATAACTGTGTTCTTTATTTTTGTGCCACCAGTGCTCCCAGAGCTTGTCTGTGTACGTAACAAGGGAATATATAGTCAGATGTGTGTGTACAAACAAGCACACAATATATACAAATACACTATATACATATGTATTCACTGTTGTCTCTGATAGTTGTGATTTTGATGCAACAACACAAGTTTTCTCCCCTTTATACTGGCAAACTGATTCTGTAATAGGTGGGAAGCTGGCAACCCTTAATATCTTAATATGTCTACCTATTTGAATATTAAGATTATTGGTAATAATGAGATTAATGGTAATTATAAAAATCATTACAAACTGCTGCGATTTGAAGTTTCTTGATTGTTTATTTGCTTAACATCCTGACACGTCATCAAAACTCTATAGTTGTCAACAAATATTGCACTTTCATGTATGATAGATCTAATTTCTTGGAAAGAATGAATGAGAATATGTTCAATCAATTCAAAGAATTTCAGAGTTTTTCTTTCATCCTTAGCTCATATTTTTACTGGAAAGAAATGATATTTTCTCTTTAGTCATTTGTGAATATTTAATTATGTTTATGTGTGTAAGATTTCTTTAGTATTGTTTTCTCAGGAGAAAGGTAATTCATGTATTCAGTGATAGCTCATGAATTATATAAGACAATCCTTTTGACTTTCTAAGATGGAGCTCCTTTGGAACTAAGTCTTATGCTAAAGAAAAATTTCTTCTTTTGAAACTGAACACATTTAGATACTTCTTAATATAAAGAATATAATAATTTTTTAAAAATTTGACTCAAGTCTTTTACTTAAAAAGCCAATAAAATAACTCATTCTGTGGAAGGACATTTATTATTCATCCATCTATATAAAGAAATACAGACTTTATATTTTTTACAGTTTTATACCAAACCACTATCTAACAATATATGGTTTTCCTTAAAAAGTGGCAGTATATAATAACCCTTATCTGTATGTACTATGTGGGCATGTCTCATCTATATGTGTGTGTATGTCTGTGGCATGTATTGAGTATATTTTATATTCCAATTGCTATAAATACAGAAAGTAAATACCCTTCCCTCAGGGAGATTAAATTCTCTACATAATCATAAAGTAGACTCTTATTTCAGTAAAGGAAATCTAGGCATTTATCTGACTATTTAGGTAATGGAACACTTAGTGGGCAACACTGGGAAGACCCAAGTGATAGGAAGAAGTTGCATACATATCTGTACATATCACTGATTTGTGAGCTATGAAATACTGTCTTTCCAAACTGGCCTCACTAAAGATCTATCTATGATCAGCATGAAACACAAATATAACTCAAGAACATGTACTGGACTAGTGGACAAAAATTGTCAGGAATTTATTATAGCTTATTTATTATGTCTATTCTTGCCATTCCTAGTCTTATATTCTCTGTCTACACACAAAAATATACTTTATACTACTCAATATAAAAGTTTTATAGATACTATGAAGGGAAAATATTGCTTAAGTGACAAGCAAATGTAAAAAAAAAATAAATATTCAGTCAGTGCACATTAGGAAAAGTATGAAATCAGGCAAAGTACATTTAGTAGTTTGTAGGTTATAGAGAAGAGAGGTGTGTGTCCTTATTGTCTGTCCAAGGTCATATTTTTCTTAATCTGTAATTTCCACAAAATCTGTAGTTGGGATAACTGGAGAGTGTTTGATTTTCTTATGTCTACTGTACTGATTCTTGATCAGCCCCATTCTGAAAACTGTCAGAACAGTTCTTTTCAGAGCTGATTTTGTCAAGATTATCAGAAACCAGGTTCTATACATACTCAGGATTGTACAGCATAGTGAAGGGGGCAGAATATAGGGACTATTTTAGAAAATTTTCAGAGATAAGTGATTAGATAGATAGATAGATAGATAGATAGATAGAGAGATAGAGAGATAGAGAGATAGAGAGATAGAGAGAGAGATAGATAGATAGCAGATAGAGAGTAACATGGCAGGAAGGTTACTTATATATAGATTATAATGAAGTTCCTATTTTATCTGTTTAAAGTTCTCTGATCTGTTATTTTACGAATTATGAGTCAGATGGTTAAACTGCACTGGTTTATTATGCAAAATATAATACTTACTGGAATGTTTGTATAATTAATTTGAGAGTAATTCATCTGTAAATCACCTTTACCTGGTAATTATCTTAGAAAATGTTGTAAACATGTAAATATGTGAATGTAGCTGAATGTAGAAATTTTAAAGAAGGTGTACATTATTCTGGTTCTGTTCTCTTCACTGGTTAATTTCCCCCATATAACATGTTGAAAAAAATATGCTAAACTAGGACTGTAATTTTTCTAAAAAGATACTTCGAAAATTGTTGTCTACTAGAAATCTGTTCATAATTTAAATATGTCATACATCACTGTGCCTGGAAAGAATGATCCAAATTTTATTGATTGTGTTTAATAAGTAATAAGATATTTTAGATAAAGACTAATTTTGTGAGATAATTTTTTACCATCTGAGGATTAAACAAAAGGCATACTTCAGTAATACACTATATAATACTGATTTTCTTTAACATGCTAATTTTGTAAGCCTTTTTGTAAATAGCTTATCTGTATATTAAACTTTTTATCTCCTCGTAGCAAGGCAAAGGGAAAACTTATTGTCAATGCGTTTTGTCATTTTTATTAAGATTTATTTATTTATGCATACAAGATCTGGGGGTACAGGCCAGAGTTGCAGCTGCTGAGAGGATTCACCAGGGATAGGGTGGGGAGCAGAACAGGCAGATGTACTGAAACACCTTGCTGAAGGGAGCAGCCGCCAAGGCAAGAAAGGTCTGCTGCTTCATATGGGTTCCCTCCCTGACCAGGTATCCAGCTGGCCATGCAGTGCACAGATGCTTCACAGAGCGGCGTTCAACCCGCTAAGCCACTAGGGAGGCCTTGTCAATGTATTTAGCACTAGAAAACTTTAAAAAAATAATCATACATGCCACAGTGAATTTTTAGTTTTGTATTCTTAAGATAATGGGGTTTGGGCCTCCCTGGTGGCGCAGTGGGTTAAGCAACAAACTATGAAGCAAACCACAGCCACTGCAGCACGAGCTTGATCCCTACCACTGGCCAGGGAGGAGACCCACATGGAGTAGCAAACCTCTCCTGCCTCGTGGGCTGCTCCCCTCAGCAGTGTTTCAGTCAGTCTTCCTGTTCTGCTCCCCACTCTGTCTGGTGAATCCTCTCACCTCCCATGACTCTGACCTGTATCCCAGCTCTTGTATGCATAAATAAATGAATCTTTAAAAAAATAAAATGAAAAATAATAATAATATAATAAACTTTTAAAAAGATAATGGGGTTTGGTTATAATGAAATTACTAGCAGATTCTGCAATGTTTTTGTTTGTTTATAATAAAGGATAGTTTAGTTACTTTTTCTTAACATTATCATCAGACAATGAAACATATTTATGGTAAAGAAACATGTTTGGTACATGCAGACCAAACAGTACGAATCTGAGTATGCTATTTTCCCATGCTATTTCAATGGGAAATAAAGTTCTTACAATTTGTTATTGTTATGTCAGAAGAAAGCATAACACCATGAAAATATTATTCCTTCATTCGAATGTGACAGGGGCAGTTAATCCACTAATTTCTATTTTCTCTCAGTTGAGTCCTAAAGTGAATAAATCAAAAATGTGTCTAAAAATCTTTTATGTACTTATAGCAATATATTGTAACTCTATCTCCTTACATAAGCACAATTTCTAATCTGTGGTGAGAACATTTGAGTATTACTATTACTGACTTTCTATATACTTATATACTGTAGTGTTAACTTTAATTACCATGCTCTGCGTTAGACCCACACAACTTAACTCTGTTATAACTGGAAATTCATACCCTTTGACCAACATCTCCCTATTTCCTCCACTTTCACCTTCTGGTAAGCCACATCCTACTCTCTCTTTCTCTCTTTCTATGTGTGTGTGTGTGTGTATCTTTTTTATATTCCACACATAAGTTGTATGATGTATTCATATTACTCTCTCTGACTTATTTGGCATAATGGCCTCAATTTCCATCCAATTGCAGTATTTCCTTTCTTGTGAATGAATAATGTTCTGTTATTTTATATATATATATATATACCACATATTCTTTATCCATTCATTCAATCTAGGAAACTTACTTCTGAGTATATAGTCAAAGGAAATAAAATTTGAACCTTGAAGCAATGTCTGCACTCCCATATTCATTGCAGCATCATTCTCATTAGCTGAAAGTGGAAACAACCTAAGTGTTGCCAAATTTTTAATTGCAGTGTTTCTCTTAAACACTAGCATATAGAGTAGAACTATAGGACATAGAATAGTATACAATGTACCTTTATCCAAGTTTTAATCTCCCACTTGTTGTCTTCCTTTTTTCTTTTTTGATCCTTGTGTTTCAGAGATAATCACCACATCTCTGCAATGGCAGCAAGCACAGGACAGGTTCTCTGTTGATTCAGGCAGACAGATAAAGGAGAGTCCTGAAGCCCTCGGTGGCTTTTTAAGGCTTTAATGCTCTTTCTGTGCCAATTGTTGTGGTACAAGTCTGCAGGCTGACAAGACAGGGAGGCTTGGGGGCCATGAGGTAGACCTCACAGACCTCACAGCTCCAATGAAACTTAAATGCTTTCTCTGTCATTCTCTCATGGTCCACCTCTCTGTAGTCACATATCCTCTCCTAGCCATTCAGCCATAGCTGCTTTTATCTTTGAGTGACACCGCCCATATAGCCTCAGCCTCCAGGCTCAGGTGTATCCACACAATACTCCAGGTGTGCACAATCAGACATACGTGCCCTGTGCCCATGTTCAAACACCTTCTGTATTCAAGGCTGCTTGTAAGAGCCACACAGCCTAGCTTTATAAAATCCTGACTAATTCATTTACCTTACCATCTCTAATGTTTTGTAAGTATCTGCCTAACATTTATTCTACCTGCTTAGCACCCTATAATAGAGATCTGTGCTCCTTTCAATGTGACAGCTAACTAAGTTGAAAATGTAATTGTTAATTGTGTGTAAAAGTATTCAGGATTCATATTCTCATTAAAAGATCAGCACTATACTTTTATAAGTAGTTTTTCTTTTGCCTAAGAAATATCACAGCAATAGTAGTATATCATTATACATTTTTATATAATTGAAAAAGTATTGTGGAATTAATTGTTAATTCATTGGAAAACACATTGAGTATTTACATTGAGTGGCATTTATTGGCTGGTGCTATGCAAAAGACAGCTGCAGACTACAAAAACTTTATTGTATATTTGAATATGATACATGAGAAGGAGTTCATATAAAGTGATAGCAACTATATTGAAGTCATCTGGGGGTAACATGGAAACACATGCCTGAACAACTGATCCATTCCTAAAAAAGACATGAAGTGAGTGAAATGAGACATATAGAATGTGAGGATCTTAACATTAGACATGGATTGTGGATTATCCAATGAACAAAATTCTAGGAAGAAAAAAAACCAGTATAGAAAGACATGGAAAATTGCAAGACCTAGTACATGGCATATTTTCAATGTACACAGGTATTGGGAATAAGAAGAGCAATTCTGGATAAGAGACTAATCAATGCCTGCTAATGAGGAATGTTGCAAGTTTTTCTAGGGATTTTGATATTTATTATTAGTGGTATTTGGATCTCTAATTAATATTAAGCAGAGAAAAATGTAATTAAGTATCCATGTTATCAAAATTTATTCTCTCATTTTTCTTTTTTTTTTTTTTTTGAGAACAGAGAACAAACTTCACAGACTAGACTAGACTCATGGGGGTCAACTATATAGTGGTTACACTAAATCAGGTTTGGTAAAAATGAGAGGTTAAGATAATAAATAAAATCGAATCATTAGGACTTGGATTCTTTAGTTGAAATAACTGTTCAATTTCTAGGCATTCTGGCTGAAACAATTCTCAGTATATACCTGGAACCTATATCAGTCAGGAATACAGGTGGATAGTATTAGCCATGTAGCCTCCCTAAAGAAGATAGTATTGTTCATAATGGTGGATCTCTCAAAGAAAATATTGTGTCAGCCATAGGTCAATGTGCCGTGGAAAATGAGAGTAGGACAAACATGTGCCCATATAAAAGTGAATAAGGATATATTGTTTGAGAGGAGTGGAAACGCAATATTCCCTGCTTTTTATAACAGACTTCTTTCTAATGACACAGGATATACTTAATCATGAATAGAGCCATCTGGAGGAGAATGGCTACCATATTGGTCAGTTAAGTTTACGGTTTGCAATAGTTTAGAAGAACCCACTTCCTCCATAATTCTCTTTCAGCAGAGACTTAAGTGTAGTCTTTGAAAACGTATTGCAATAAGCATAAATGTAATTTGTATTTTTATATTTTCTATATTGTATCTATTTTCTATGTAAGTGTCATATCTTCCCCCATACATCCCAGTAATTGTGGTGGTGTTTCCCCTTCAATTTCATAAAATCAATGCATTCCATTCTAGTAGAAAAACTTCACCCTGAGAGTGGGTCAAGGTTTGGTTTATTTAACTTTCTAGAAGTAGTCTTAAGCAATAGCCTTATATGATTTTGCATCCTTCACTGAAATACAAATGGGCCCACTCTTTTTAAGAGTTATGAAGCTGGCATGCAATTGGACTCTGCATTAGAAATTAGAACAAGAACCCTTTATTTATGCCCAGGCTATTATAGTAGATGTGTTTCCATCTCTGATTTGATGTTGGATTCAGTCAGCATCAGTGGCAACCTGTGAAGGCAGATTTGATGAGCAACTTGATTGTAATTGGTTTCATCAGAGAACAAGTCTCTATTATGAACACTGGTCAAGCTTCATCTATTGTTTCCTAAGGAAATTTATCTGTCTCAGAAAAATCTCCCCAGTAGAGCCAAGTGGAAGTCTATTAACAGCCAACACCCACTGCAAAGATTCCAGAGATATTTTTCTGTCTCCAAGTGGTCTAAGTTGGGCTTGATGTGCAATAGGAGTTGCACTATTGAACTTCCAAGGTCATTTAATTCTACTTTAACACCCACTTCCTTCTCAAGTAAACCATCCAAAGTTCTAATGATTCACCTGAATTTGTACCTTGTGGTTGCAAATTTCACCTTTTCATGCTTAATATAGGTGCATGTCTCTGTAACATTTATCTGAAAGGAATCAGAAACGCCTCCCTTTCCAGCAGGACTGAAAGTTGATGGCCACATTTATGATATATTCCACTTGCAGGGAGGATGGCTATCAACAACCTTGTTACCATTTAGGCAGCTGCCTTTGTGTATACTTCTAGAAAGATGCCTGTAATTATCCTTGTAATTGTTCCTCATTAACAGATGAGCCAGTGAAGGGCCATTTATTGCCAATAGCTATATAATTTGGTCAGTTTTCAGTATCAATTCCATTGATTTCACACAAATATTGTTAATTAGTCCAACATATCTTTTCATTCCTCTTTCAAAAAACTATGTCTCGGGCCTCCCTGGTGGCGCAGTGGGTTAAGCAACGCACTATGAAGCAAACCACAGCCACTGCAGCATGAGTTTGATCCCTGCTGCCAGCCAGGGAGGGGACCCACATGGCGCGGCAGACCTCTCCTACTGGGCCCGCTGCTCCCCTCAGCAGTGTACTTCTGTTGATCTGCCTGTTCTGCTCCCTGCTCTCTGTGGTGAATCCTCTCCCCCCCCCACCTCTGGCCTGTACCCCAGTGCTTGTAAGCATAAATAAATAAATCTTTAAAAAAAAAAAGAAAAAAATTAAAAAAAAAAAACTATGTCTCTTTCACCATCCCATTTGTTTTTTTTTTTATTTTTTTTTAAAGATTTATTTATTTATGCACACAAGAGCTGGGGTACAGGCCAGAGTCACGGGAGGTGAGATGATTCACCAGACAGAGTGGGGAGAAGAACAGGCAGATCAACAGAAGCACACTGCTGAGGGGAGCAGCGGGCACAGCAGGAGAGGTCTGCTGCACCATGTGGGTCCCCTCCCTGGCAAGCCACAGGGATCGAACTCGTGCTGCAGTGGCTGCAGTCTGCCTCATAGTGCGTTGCTTAACTCACTGCGCCACCAGGGAGGCCCCTCACCATCCCATTTGTATTGCAAAAAAATTAATAAGAATTATGAAGAGTCTGAGATGATTTCCTATTTGCAAGTTTAAAAGTTAGTCTCTTGGAATTTCATGGATGTTGTCTAAAGACATAACCTCCCAGGACAGAGACAAATAAATCAACCGCCAATTCTTACTGGAACTGTTCTATAAACTCATATTTTCATCCTCTGATGCAAATAGTGACAAGAGGCATCTTCACACACAATAGGCTGAACTACAGGAGAAAAACCTATTTCTTAGGAAATCCAAATCTTTTATAGTTGACAGTAATTATGTCTTATTCACTCTGGTGGGAGATACTCTATTCACTGAGACCATTTATAGACATCATCCTTGAAAAAAGAATCTAGAATAAAGGAATTGAATGCCTCTACTTATAAGATGAGTGAAAAGGGAAACTAGTTAGGGAGAATTGTCTCCAAGAAAGGAAAGGTAGAGGAAAGCCTGCAGCCCTCACTGCTTAAAAGAACACAATGAAATGAAAAGTCTACCCATGACCTTTCTATTTGAATGGAAGAAATTCTTTTCACCAATGGGGAAGGGTAATGTTGGGTAGGATAAATCTGGTAAAGGGATCAATTTTATTGTGGTGTATGGAAATTAGACTTTTGGTGTTGATCAGAATGTAAACATGCAAAATACTATGTTGTACAACTGAAACTTATTCAGTGATGTAAATCACTGTTACTTCAATTAAAAAAAATAAAACTAAAAAGATCCACTTGACAAAAGATCTGTAATAAAATGACATCACAGCATAATCCAGATAGAAAATGCAAGGTTTGCTTTTGGAGGGCATAATTTATGCACTGACACTTTGATAATAACGCAAAGTTCTAAAGGAGAGCAATCTGCTGATTGATAGGATAGAGTAACTAAGAGTGAGCTTATCCAACTATCACTTTTTGTGCATTAAAACTTAGATGGTGCCACTGTAGTGTAAGGCCACCGATTCTGAGAACATGCTCTCCCCTAATTAAAGACATAGACATAGAAGTTCTAACCTACAAAGTGCTTGTCCCATAATTTGCTTGTGACTTACCTTTATAGCTTCATTTAATTGTCATTTACCTGTATTTCTAGGGTTTCATTTATTATGCTATATTTTATTTTTACATTTATTCTAGTTGTCCTTGTAAAAAGGATACCATAGCAAAGTACATTCTTGGGTGGAACCCAAGATACATACGCTTAGTCCAAGGAAATTATTTTAAGGTAAAGCATTTTTATTTTTCGTTAGCCTTGATTTGTTTGTATTTTCTAATGTATTGAAGCTTTACTTTTCATATTAATTTTTTTAAAGACTTATTTATTTATACATACAAGAGCTGGGGTATAGGCCAGAGTCATGGGAGGTGAGAGGATTCACCAGAGCAGAACAGGCAGATGAACTGAAACACACTGCTGAGGGGAGCAGCAGGCAAGACAGGAGAGGTCTGCTGTGCCATGTGGGTCCCCTCCCTGGCCGGCGGCAGGGATTGAACTCATGCTGCAGTGGCTGTGGTTTGCTTCATAGTTTGTTGCTTAACCTACTGCGCCACCAGGGAGGCCTTTTCATATCACTTTTTATAGCATCATGTCCTTAATTATAATAAATATTAGATTGTGAAATTTGGTAACTATTTTAAAACTAATACATTAATTATAATTTCTGTGATCAGGAATTAGCACATAGAACATATCAACATGGTGTCTTATAATGGGATCATACTTATGACTTAATATTTCTTCAAAGTAATTAAAAATTTTATAAAAATATTTTAATGAAGACTATGATGGTGGACTTTTGGTGATTTGGTGGTAGTTTGAACTACAGTGGTAATATCCAATGTGTATATCCAAACATTACCTCAATTAAAAGTGAATAAAATGAAAAATAAAAATATTTTAAGGTCTCATTTCTGACCAGTCTATTCATTGAAATATTTGTTTATGTTTTTGAGGTAGTAACTGATCCTTTAATTAATTGATCCATTGTAATGACCACTAGCAATAGTAAATATTAGTAAAAAAGTGAAAAATATATGTGATCAGTAGAGAAACTAGAGTCTAAGCAATAATCAATAGCTAGACTCACTTCTAATCTTGCTGTTCTTGGCACATTTATTTAGTTTTTGAGAATATTTTTTCTGACTAGTTTTTATATTTATACTAAAAATATAACATCTATTATATCAATCTTGTATAAGTGCATACATTATTCTGCACTTTATACTACTTTTCTCTTTTGGAGTCATTGATTTTTGTTTGATACAAATTACCTTAATAATTTTAATATTTCATTGTATATTTAATTATTACAACTTAACCGGTGAGATCCCTTTAAAGATGGCTTCAGTGCCTCTGACAACATAGAAAGTATTCTAAATGCTGGGCAGTGAGAAGAGTGTTCACATCAAGCCTATTTCTTTTTCTGCCAAAAGCTACAAAATTCAGTTTCTTCCAAGGATCCCTAGTTACTTTCAGTGAAGACTAGTAACAGAAATGAAAATAACAACTGGATGATTTTGTTGCAATGTTCATGAGAATTTTTATGAGCTAAAATCCATTCTATTCAGACTATTCAAATACTTTTATAAATGAGGGAGCAGGGAAATTGGGGTTTTATAAGTGATTCCCTAGTAAACTTCTATTATAACATATGCCTTTGTTACAGCATAAAAACTCATAGGCATCAAAGAAATTCTCATAACTTGATAATACATTCTCTTTTCCATTGAAATTTCAAAGCTATAAAAATAATATACAGTGGCAAAATTCAGCAAAATAATTTTGTAAGATTTACTAAAAAAATTTACTGGTTACCAGAGGAAACAGGGGGCAGGGTGTAGGGAGGAAAGTAGAAAGGACACTGGCACAGGTTCTTTAGTGGAGAGTGAGTGGAGCATGTACACATATGGAGGATTAAAGTGTAGCTCCCAAATGATGATGATGATAACAAAATAAAACTTCAAGGTTGTTATACTCAACACACTGAATTCCTACACCAATGAGAAATTTAGATTTAGGTTAATTTAGAAATATAGAGGAATGATATAATATTTATCAGCAATGGATTTTATAAGGACTAAGAAACATCTTTATATTCTTTTCATACTCCAATTCTAACTGAGATTACATTGTGGGACAACTGATTCCAGCATATCAGAGAATAAATCTGCCTTTCTGGGCTTATTTACTACATTTTCTCAGGCATCCATTTAAAGGTATATGAGTTGACAGTTTCATCTCGCAACATCGGCTTCCAAAGCTAGAGTATTGAAGTCAGTTTCTCCCCCATTAACTTTATTCCCCACAACCAATTTGTTGTCAAGTTCTTTCATTTATACTTCCTGGATATGGTTAAGATCCGTGCTCTCTTCAAAATCATTATTGCCACTGTCTATGATCAGGCTGACATCACTTCTCTTCTCATTTATTGCTTTATCCTCCTAACTTTTCTCCATCCTCTAGCTTTGAATCCTCAGTGCTTTTCTAAGAAGTCATCAGTAAATCTTAGAAACTGAATGCATAACATCATTTTATTTCTTTAAATGATTCCATGGTTTTCAAGTAAAATAAAATAAAACTCAAGTGCCCAAACACATTTAATATGATATGGTACAGTATAATATGATATAGGATAGGATAGGATAGGATAGGATAGGATAGGATAGGATAGGATAGGATAGGATAGGATAGGATAGGATAGGATAGGATAGGATAGGATAGGATAGGATGATGTGATACAATAAGTAGTGTGGAGGCTTTCAAGTCAGAATCTGTTACATAATTTTACATGAAATTTTCTTACCATTATTAAAATAATTTCAAAACTCTATTCAAACTTCTGATAATTATTTATCATTAACACTGAGTTAAGCAATCCAAATCATAGAATAGCTTTAAATGCACAAGTAAATAATTTCATGACATCCTTCCTAGGTGTGATGGCAGAAAGTATTTCTATTCTGTGAGCAAAAACATAACTTTAATTGTGAATTTTTTTCCTTTAATCTTTTCCCTGTATATTTTCATTATTTATTTTATTCACTGCATTCTAAATTTAGATCAAGACACTTAATATCCATCTCCACATCATTTTCCTTTCCCTCTTTCTCTCTCCCTTCTACTTTTCCTCTTTTTCTTCTTGTTTTATAACTAGGCATTTATACAGGTATCACAAATATGTGTGTGTTATTCTATGACCTATTCTTCCCCAATAAAATGTACTACTTAAAGAAGATTGAGCTGAATTCCAAATGAGAAACAATCAATTAATTATACATGGCAAGTAAAAGGTTACTAACGGTACAAAGTGGTAAGAAATAATAATATCAGTTTTGGGATCTATTTAAAAGAATTACATAAAATTGGTATGAATTGTATGGCCTCACCATTTCTTAAGATTCTGCTTTCCTGGAATTATAGAAAATCTGTGTCTATCATTACTTGCCAAATGATACTACTTTACAATGATTGCAGCTTCACAACAAATTCTCTTTGTTGCCATTTTATATTTATACGGGCCTTTAAAAAAGATATATGTTTGGTAGAGAAAAATGTTTATAGTTGTTCTTTGTGTATATATTTAATGCTAACTTGTCTCCAATTTTTGGAAAGAACCATAATTGTTAGAGAAATATAAAAGTTGTTCAAGAGCATGTTTGCATGGACTATAAGAGAATATTTAGTTATTCATGTGAAGATGGATTCAAACAGTTAATTCTGAACAGCATGGTAGCATGTTGCCATATAAAGGGAGCTATTGGCTTGAAAGACAGAGCAGAGAGGAGAAGAGGATAACTGTTACTGAATAAGTGACCTTTGTAATCACAAACTTTTAAGTGTTTTGGCTAACTAGAGTTTGTTTCATTAAGAAATAATGGGAGAAAAAAAACTCAGTAAATTGATGATAGGAATAACTGTATCTTTTATAGACAAAAGGTATATTAGTGATCAGACTTATGAGTAAAAGAGCAATATAAAAAGTGGATGAAGTTGACAGTAGAGGGCACCTGTGCACCTAAGGGTACAAATATGGGAAGGACAAATAGCAATGTAGTAGAAAAATTGCATTTCAGTCTTGGCAGTTTGTAGTTGACCTCATGACAAGGTCGAGTATTATGCACTGAGTGTAAAATTAATGTCAAGTCAAAATGGGCTTTTCATCTGGATGGCACTTGCTAATGCAAAGCATTTTAAAAAGAAGCCATCAGCAACACTTGGGGAAAGATAATTCTGAAAGGAGAAGTAATTCATGTCATTTATTTTAAGAGGAAAAATAAACCCTTGAGAGCAAAGCTTTCATTTCCATGTTTAATTTTGAAGAAAAAAGTCAGATGCAGACAAAAGTCAGATAGATATCAATAATTATTTCTGTTCACCTAGAACCAGGATAGTAATTTAATTTGTATTAAGGCAAAATTGGACATTTTTCTTTTCGCTGATAAAAGAACTTTTGTATAATGTCCAAACTTAAACAGTGTAGCATTTAGTATCCTAAAAATAAAATGATAAGTAATATAACCTAATTAAAAATAGTTGCTGTACTAGCTAAGAAGCAGCTCTCCAGCCAGAACTATAATTTTCAGACCCTGTAGACTAAGTGGGATCTCAGTGACTACATTTTATTGGTGGAATTTCAGTGACAATGTTATTGACCCTGTTGTGTCTAGACACATAGGAGTGGATCATGTACCTTAACTTCTCTCCACCACTCTGCCACTGACAGCACAGGATACACATGCACTAAGAAAGAGTAAGAACCATGTCCCCTAAGATCTACATGGATGTCTACTTATTGGCCTGAATCATCCTAAGTGGCAAGAGGACAAAACTAATCTCTAGAATGTTAAGTCATTGAGCGTCTAGAGTTTTAGTTTTAACGTTTGATAGTTGTGAAAACAATATATGTGCTTTCCTTGAAAAATAATAAGTCCTCAAATACTATTAATGTTGTAGTAAACAAATTAAATCTTATATATAAAAATGTTTCACAGTGATTTAGAAACTTCTATATTTTAGAAACTTGTATATTGGATACCGATATATGGGTGCAAGCAATCTACTGGAGTACAGCTAAAATAAGAGTAATTTTCTTATAAAATTAGGCCTAGCTGACTTTTTTTCAGATTTCCAGTTTGCAAATATCTCTACCAATTTACCATTAATCTGTACTTAAACACCCTGTGAAAAAGTCTAAATTCACTTAACTCAGTGGAATGTGGTATAAAATAGACCAAGTTTGGTACATTTAAATTCAATAACATAAAATATATTGTGAGTCACAAGAATGCTTATGCTTCTTTATTAAAACTAAGTAATCACTGTATATTTCTGTGTATAGAATGTCAAACCATTTACCAATCCAAAGAAACAATCAGGTAAAATTCATGTTAACAGGTTTTATAGTCAACACTGAGAATTGGATCATAGGGTGATATATGCAAAATAACAAAACATCATTGTCATGAAATGAGCTTGTTTTGTCAAGATCCAGAATTAGAAGAGCAAAGTCAGGTCAAAAAGCTAAAAATCAGAAAGTAACAAGCATATTCAAAAATCTTTGATGCAGTGAATCAACAACACATTATTTATTAGCTAGTATTCTGGTCACCCTTCTGTCTTTTAATGTCACCCTTGTTTCTGTTAGTACTATGCTTACTATGAATGCCCCCTAAAGCTATTTTTATTGTGCAAGATGGAATTCAGATAAGGACACCTAAGTTTTAAGCAAAAATGACTATTTTATAGATTTTTGTCTCCAAGTTGTTATTGTCAAAAGTGCACTTTTTTTTTTTTTTGGCCATATTTACTGAAAGAAATTCTGAAGTGAGGTTTTCCACTCTTTTTATATTATTGCATTTCCAGATAAAACAAAAAAAAATCTTCTAAAGAAATGTATCAATATGTATATCAGATCTTATATTAGAAACATCTACACTAGGCTTTTAAGATAATACATGCTGGAAACAGAGCTCTGAAATCAAATATGTAGCATTGTCTTTGTCATTTACAGTGGATAACACATTAGTTGTCAAATATTTATACGTGATCATTATACTATTCATTATAGAGAAGTAGAAAAAATTTTGTGCATAAAAATGCTTTGAAGACAATGTATTAAATTCCTTCTCTCTGTGTACACAAACTAATATGAAATATCCTCAGTCTTTAAAGATCTGACAATATAGGGAAGGCATGGAGAAATGTTTTACTATAAAGATTAACAAAATTTTTTTTTAAAGTTTTTGATATCTCCAAAGAAAAGACATTTAGGGAAGTAACAATTCTGGTTATAAGTGGAGAGTGGAAAAGGGGTTGTTATTTGGACTATACTATATAAATATACTATATATATAAAGTACATATTTATATATAGTATATATATATACACACTATATATAATTATACTATACTATATAAATCAAACAACCTAGCTACATTTCTTTTCTTCTGGACTCCTCAATGTCCTTAGTGAACTTGGCCAGTGAAAGGGGAAGCTATGGTTGACTAGTCTCTCAAGGAAATTATAATGATAAATAATGCTCTCCTGCCTTCTTCAAGAGCATGATGTTTGAAGATTTGAGGATTTTTTTCCTGTGCATGGATAACATATAAGATTTGTCCATTTAGTGATAGGAGATTGTGATATAGACTAGATGGACAAACAATAATATATGGGTAGTTGAGAGAAGTTAACAACTGCTTTGCATATTTGATAATTTACCAAAGAAAACATACTTAAGAGGTTTTGGTGAATTGACTTTCCTCTAATTTCCTCTAATCTTAATTTTAAGTATTTGCTTATTAATATTTACAAATGAAGAGTTTTTGTAACTAAGTATCTCTATCTTTGCAACTGATAAGTTTTTTTCTAGTTACTTAGGATCTGTTTATTAAGTGATTACATTTTAATTTTCTTCTGACAGGTTTGCTTTTTGTACTGTGTAATTTATTCTTTACAACCATCTAACTCAATGAATGAATGAGACAATGAATGTAGATGAAAAAGTGAAGAAGACAGGAAAATGAGGATTCTAGAGAGCAAATGGAGTACATTTTGTGAAGGATTCACCATAATAACCTCAATCACATGTTATTTTTTTTTTACCTGGAATAAAGAAAAAAAGTAAGTATAGAGGTCGGGAGAGTTCTAGATTTGGGATCTGGAGTTAAAGAAATTTCTTCCTAACTATCATCTTCATGATGTGTGAGATTTGTGGGGAAAAGAAGGTTCAAACATATGATTTAAAGATGATAAAGAGGATAAAGTAATCTTACTGAGTTATTTCAGAAAGGATGAAAATAAATAAATGAACAAAGATGAGCAAAATGTCTATCATTGTTGAACACTCAGTGGAGACGACACTGTTGATTTATATTTTATTTATTGTTCCATATTATATAGCAAAAGTCTTCCCGTGCCAGAGAAGGAGAATTACTGGAAATGAAAAGGGTTGTGGATATATGATGTGGAAGTTATAGATGGAAAAGAAGTAGACAGGTACAAAGTAGTGATTATAATGAGAGAAAATCTAATTCAATTTTGTGATTTTATTCAACAGCTGTAATAGGAAGCATAAGAGAATTAAATAGAGGCTACTGGTGTTAGACAACATGAATAAGATATGTGAGATGAAAGATCAAGTGTTTTAATATGCTGCATTTATCACAAGTCAGCAACCAATAAAATTTAAGTGTATGGATTTAGTTGTTACAGTATGAGGTCCTGAATTACAGAATATACCTATATGCAGAAATGCACTGTTTTATCAACATGTTATAATAAAAAAATTCTATAGATATCTCAATTTTGTTAAAACTATCCTTGAAATTTTCCTATAATTTATGGATGTTAAATTTCATATCAAGAACTAAAAAAATCACATATGTACTTTATTTAAAATTACCTTCTGCAACAGGAAACAGATATTTTATGCAAGCATGTCATTGGATGTTTTTAAACAAAGATTGTGTTTTCAGTCACCTTTTATCATAGTTCTAATAGCGAAAGGAGTATGAATCAATCAGATTCTTTTAACAAATCACCCCAAACACTAAGTGGCTTGAAGCTACTACACAGATTGACCTTGTTTTTCATATTTCAATTCCTCATCCAAGTCACACATTTTAAAGGGTGTTTATGGTCTCTGATCTGTGTCATTGTCATTCTCACAAAGTAACTACTGTTAGAAATATTGTTTTAAGGAAACAAAATGTCACAAAACATCCTCTTGATTTTAATAGTCCACCTGGAAATCAGACAAATTTTTTCAATTAACATTTCAGTGGAAATAAACACAACATGAAATATAACGTCAAAAGTATGGGAGTACAGACATACATAGTGAATGAGAAAAAGAAAAAGAGCAAGCAATTTATCAAATAAGCCTAATATATATTAGACTCCCTAGAAAGTAAAAAACACTGAAACTTCTTATTGTGTAAATGCCAAAGTCTAAGGTAAATATTAATCTTTGTGTATATCTTTCTGGTTAGAAAAAATCAATTTACTTTCCCATGCCTCATATCAACTAAACATAAAAGTTGAATTTGGAATTTAAAAATTATTTAGCAATTGGTTGATGAAGAAAATTATTTTAGTTTTTCAAACTTAAAAAAGGAGAGATTCTTTGTAGTTAACTGAATGCAAATCACACTATAAATGTGATGCCAGCTCTATTGAAAATAAATTCCACATTTATGTGCTGTAATTAGTTCCAATCAGCATGCTATAAATATGTAAAGGTTTTACCCATCTATCATTTGCATTTACAATTTAACACTCTTCAGTTGAAAGAAGAACAAAAATTTTGAGCAGGTAATATCTCAGTGTGGATTTGACTAAGACTGCTTATTAAATATCTTACTGACAGTGCTGGGGTTTCAAATGATGCATTGCCTTTTTTTCAAGCCAATAGTTGATGATGCCAGCAGCAACAAAACTGCATTTTGCAGTTTAGAAGTAGAATAGAACACATCACTTAAAGGATGCTTTGCATTTAAAAAGTTCCTCAGGAAGGTGACAATTGAAAACACAGAGTTGGAAAATTCCCCTTGCAGGTGATTCTGATATATCCAGGTACCACTCAGATGATTTGGGTGAGAGAAAAAAAAATTATTCCAGGACCACTTTTTCCATATGTAAAACAAAAAGTCAAAAAAAGTTCAGTGAGTTTATATATATATGTATATATATATATATATATTTAAGATTTTTTTTAATTTATGGATATAAGAACTGGGATACAGGGAAGAGGCACCCAGCAAGGGTGGGGTGCAAGGGATAGATGAGAGAATTCACCAGAGAAAGAGTAAGGAACAGAACAGGCAGATCTACAGAAATATACTGCTGAGGGGAGCAGAAGGGGAGACAGGAGAGGTCTGCTGCACCATGTGGGTTAGCTCCCTGCTAGTGGCTGCAGATAGCTTCATAGTGGTGCAACTTAACCTCTCGCACCATCAGGGAGGCCTGTTCTTAGAGTTGTCAGGATATTGTGTTAAGGAATTTACTAGTGATTTCAAGTGTGTCATTAGAAACTACTGTATAAATAAAATATCCCCCCAATAGCAACAAAAAATAACTAAGAATGGAACATAATTATTCCACGGTGCTTGGACGACTAGGCAAGTGTTGGTTTAATCTAATAAATATGTGTATAATTTATGAATTTATTTTAGTTGAGGTAATAATAATTTGATCTCAAAACAAGATTAAATGTAGTGAATTTTGTGTGACAGTACCTCATTTTTATAGGAACTACAAATATTCAGAGATATCATATAATTTATATTATTTTAATATCCTAATATAGACTTGTGAATTTTTAAGATTTCCACTATCATTATTCATTTATTTAGCATATACTTATTGAACACCTTCTATGGCCAAATGTTGATCATAAAAGGGTAAAAAATAAGTGGTGCAGTCTACCCTTTGGCAGTTTATAGCTAGTGGCAGAAAACAAATAGTCACGCAAGTAAGTTAAAAATTGCTGTACAAAAAAATTATAATACAGATAATTACAAAAAGCAAACAACAAGTTACTACTTAATCACACTTCATTAATTTGAAGATAAAGGAAAGTTTCTTACAAAAATGACTTTTCAGTTGTCATATAAAAATATTAGCTATGTTGAAGGAATGCAAATCTGTGAAAATGAACTTATTACTGATTTAGTGTTAATATGGAGATCAAAATGTAACTCAATCTAATCTTACCTAATTTGGCGATGGTTATATTAGCTTAGTCAACATGAAATATATATTTTATTTTCTTAAATATAAGTAAAATTAAAGTATGAAAACCATATGTATCATTAGTCTCATTTTAAGGAAGAAGTTAATTATGATGTGATGACATTCTAAAACTAAATTTTCATTCCTGACTACCATAAAAACAATGAAGACTTGGGACCATCCTCAAGTCTCTGCTCAGAAATTCTCAAGAGGAAAGGATGACTTCGAGTGAGGGCATAACTGTCCATTTTATGATTTCTTATCAAATGAGCTTTCCCATACTTGGCAGTCTCCAGTAATACATTAAGGCATGACAAGTATTAATTAACAGTTGGTGCCTTTCTCCTGGCATCGTGAGTCTCAAAAATACTTCATTTCTCACTAGATTAGAAACTGAAAGAATGAATTAACCCAAGAATAGGTATTAATCAAAGGTTTCATTAACCTCAAAGGTAATGTCTGATTTGTTTTCAAACTGAATTTCACAACAACCATGTCAGACTCAAGTTCAAATCAGGTGACGTCTGTATCTACTGAGTAACACTTCCATCATTACATCTTGAAAGAAAAAAACACAAGTACAGACCCACAACACTCACCATCCTATTACTATATAAAATAAGCATTGAAATTTTATGTTAATGAATATGATATTCATTTTGATTAATCTGTCAACACCACCCTGAAGCATTCAGATAAGTGTGTGCTATGTTTTAGATATTTCTACAACAATGTATCCATTCAAAATGAACATCAATGCCTTTTTTTTAAATTTTATAGCACAGAAAGTTAATATGTAACATGTAGGACATCAAAAGGAGAGAGCATATATTCTGTAGTCCTGGCAAGGTGATGAAATGTTGACACTGTACCATCATAGTTTTCTTTTCATCATGAATATTATTTTAAGTGTAGGGTAGGATCTACATTTTCTACTAGTCCAAATATCATAATTAAAACTTGTTTCACAGATAATATTTAACTAAATTAAATAATTTAACCAGGAAAAATATTGTAGAAGGAAAATATAGTAAAAACTTTCATGACCTTTTACTGCAATATTCTTGTCATTTGACTAACATCTGGTTCCCTTCCCAGCCAGAGCTGATTCTCAGCAATTATCTCTTCAGATAAATTTTCTATGCTTTTTATCTTTCTCATCTCTTTCTGAAAGCCCCAAGATATGTTGATTATATACCTTTAGGTTATCTCAGTGTGCTGTTACAGTCTTATAATTTTTTAATCCTTATTCTGTTTATGTTATCGCCACCATGGTGCTTTCTACTCTCGATGATTCTCTCCATAGTTTGGTCTACTGTCAAGAGTCATACTTTTTAAAATTTAGTTATAATATTTTTTAGATCTTTTAGCTCTAATTGTAGCACTATCATATTTTCTTGGGCTTTATTCTGTTCTTGTTTTACTTCATCTTTTGTATTTCTTACCTCAGCAAGCATGGCTATACCTGTTACTTTAAACTCTTCTCCAGGCATCTAATACAGTTATGCTAGACTGAGAATTTACTCAGGGTTTATTTATATATATATTTTTTTCTGGAACATTTGTGCAATGTTCTTCTGTCTCTTCATTTTTAGAATTTATGGGTTGTAGTAGGTATTTCCTTCTCTAGTATTAGTAATTGGTCTGTACCCCTCCTACAAGGATCTGGCTTTAATCCTGAGATTTGTACCCAGGATTGTTAGGTGTCTATTATTTTTCAGACTGCTACCATTGCACTGGGCCAGTAAGGGGTAAGATAGGAAGGAACTGGTGAAGTAGGAAACTAAAAAGTTGCCTCAGAGAGCATCAAATGTTCAAGCTTCCTACTGTACTGCAGACTCTAAAATAGTGTGGTGGGGATTCACAGAAATTCCTTCCCTAGGCCAACTCCTTGGCCAAAATGTCTGGTATCATGAATACTAGTTGCCACATATAAGCTATGGTAGTGTTGGCTGAGAACTATTATTGGCAGGGTCACAAGTCAGAAAACATTGTTTTTGATTTTTGAATGTAAAGTCTGACCTTGCAGTCCTTGTTCCTATTAGTAACATCCAGTGCTTAAGTTCTCACTAGTGAGAATATTCAATTCTTGTCTGAGATTTGGCCCCAGTTGGGTGCAAGACAGGTATTTTGAATATTATAGCCTCAGGTTGCAAATTACAGCCTCTTCTAGGTGGAGACACTGGTGATCACATCTGACTCTGCACTGATTAAGGCTCCACTGTTCTATAACATGAGTTTGAGGCTCAAGTCAGTAATCACTCTGCACCCTTTCACTCTACTTCCTCAGTACTGCACCCCCTGTTCTGCTCGCCACCTCCTTGCCTCCTTATCTAATACACTGCAGTTTTGCCACAGTCCTTGATGTGGGATGTGGCCCTGAGTCAAAAACATCAGAGAGACTATGGACAGTACCTGACTGTCCCCTTTAGGGTTGTATTGTCCTGATACCACTAAAAACACCATTTAGAATTTTTCTTACTCTTCCCACCTCGCTGTTGCTCCCATCTATGTGGCAATCATCTCTTTATCTGTCAGGGTTATTAATTTTTTCTCTCTTAATTTCATTTTGAATAAATGGAGGAGGAAAACTTGGCTTTGCCACTCTGCTGCCATCTTGTTGTACCAAATAAACTGTATATTAATTAGTTATACAGTAACTTAACTGAACTTTACAACATCCTATGAGGTGTGAATATAGACCTGCTTGTTCCAACTTTAATTGATTCAAAAATTGATATTATCATATTTGATTGCATATATTTGCAAGTATAAAAGGTGATCACTAACACTAACATGTAGTCATCTGATTATATATGAAAATAACAATTATAATTGGTAAACCACATTACATTTTCAGTGTTTTGCTTTTTACACACATTATTTGCATTCTTTGCTTGGGTTTGTGAACCTATAGGTAGCTGAAACCATTCACTTGTGTACCAGTGAAAATGAGAAATCTTATATCAGGTTGAGGAGTTAATAAGAAAAACTAACAGAGAAAAGCCAAAAAAAAATGAAGGCAGGAAAAGAAGAGCATTTAGATGGAGGATAAGAGAGAGCAGAGTCATGGAAAGAGGGTAAGAGTGTTAGGAGGGGAATGAGGCAGAGGAGGGGAAATAGAAGGAGAAATGTGGGAAGTATTGATTCAGATTGACCATTATGGCATTTACCTCACAGGGCCCAGAAAACATTAAAAAAATCTCCCATTAAAGTATTCTGCATCAGGGAATATTGCAGTGCAGCATAAAAGTTTTATTATATCTAAGCTTTAACTCAATTCCCTGCTCACTACATATTATCTAAGCTCACAAACTGACACTTGAAAATGAACTCACATAAACGAACTAGGTCAGATGTGCATTTATTCATTCTACAATATTTCAAGTACCAATTATATGGTATGCTCTGTGCTGGGTGCTTGGACCGCAATGAAAAAGTGTGCTTAAGTGCTATTTCACAGAGTAGTTCTTAAATTTTAATTTGCATAAGAATCACCAAGAATCTTGTTAAACTGTCAGTGCTTGAGCCACAGTAAGAAAAACCCAATAAGATAAATTAGTTATAGAGTGGTGTTCAAGAATTGGCATGTTAAACTATGAACACAGGTGGTTACTGCTCCACTTTACACAAAATCAAAATTGGTTTTGAGTGAAAAAGTGACACTAATAATTATTTAAATAATATGTAGTAAGATTAGCTTTTCCTGTGCAAGTACAAAATAGTGTGAGGAAAATAAGTAGAAAATTTCATACAGACTTTGATGAAGATCAAGTAACACCTACTTTGAGATTGAAAGATATGTTATCCCTAGCCAGATGGAAGATTTAAGGAGTGGGAGAGGTTTGTAAGGAAAGAAAACAACAGGTGTGATGATCCCAATGATTACAAGGATTGAACACACTATAAGTGAGAGGAAGTTCTGAACACACTATAAGTTAGAGGAAGTTCTAGTTAAGTCTATGTCCGGAATGGAGGATGTCTGAAGAGCAATTAACAAAGGGTTCTTACCCCCAAGATACTCAGATACATCCAGCCCTATCTAGAAACCCTCCAATCAAGTATAATTCCCAAATTAAGGAGATAATGCCTAGTAAATGTAGGCACCATCAGAGTTGCCTGCTTAAATATTTTCAATACATTCATTGAATAGAGAAGTTAAACTGGAAGTGGGAACTGAAGATGATGGACTTTGTGGATAATATTAAGGATTTTTAACTGCATCCTAGGAGTAAGTAGAGTCCCCTGATGGAGTGTTAACAAGTGAATTTCTTGATTAAAAAAAAAAAAGCATATCAGTATCAAAGGATCTGTAAGAGTGTGAAAGAACAGAGGTAAGAGAAATATTCTCATTTTTCCTTCAGAGCAGGACAAGGGAAATGTACAGAGGCCTATTACACCATGAATGTTGAATATTAATTCTCAGAACATGAGAATCAAATTTTAGAGTTCTCATCTGGTCACACAATATTGAAATAGTGTCTAGACTTGCTGATTGGCATCTGAGTGCCTGTTTCTCATTAAAGTGTAATATTCTAGCTAAACATGAGAGTAGTCGAGTCTTCAAATGAGATTTTTCTATTCAGAGCCAGTATAATTTGGTTCTCCTCTCAATGAAGTCTATTATCACTTTGTCAAATTATACCACTGTATAACATAAAATCTAGTTATAGAGACTTGAAATCTAGATTTGGCAGCATTTAACACATTTTTATCTTGTTCCAAAAATCTCTTTTACCACTCTAAGCTCAAGTTTCTCACCCTATCACATCTAGGCAGGTAGTTGAATATACAATTATTTCATAGTTCGTGCCATAACCTTTCTACCATTATGTAGGTAATATGCACTATGATTTTTCTCTTGATTTCTTTTTTTCAAAAATGTTGTTCTCCTTTCTAATTTTAATATTAAAATATTTTAGCCCTGCCATAAAAATGTGTATTGTGACTGTTGGCTTATACTTTCTGCCCAGTGACTAATGAAGTCTCCTAAAGAGTAAAATGCTCTTGTAATTAGTAGTGTCTGTTGTATCCACTTAATGTTGGGTGGGTGTGCTTCAATTTCTTCTGATGCTCTAGTAATTTACTCAAGCAAGCTGCATACTGTAAATGAAGTTAGTCATTATATGTTATACACGATAAACTAATGAATATACATTGAAAACTCTTTTTTAATCTCCAGTGAGTTATATTTTATTCATTGAAAATTTGAAGAGATGTTTAAATTATTACTGAATAAATTAATTTGATAATATGTTTCATCAATGAGACTAAGCAATAAAGCAGTTTATTTCCTGTTTTAGGTTTTGTCCTACCCTTTTAAAATGTTTTCATTGTGGACCTTATTTCTAAAAAAATTAATTCTTCACACATTTTATTTGTTCTATCCATATAACAGAAACAAAAACTTCCAGCTATAAATTGTACTTGAGTTAGAACTCGGTGATAAATAGGTTATTCTTCAATGCTACTTCAGTGATGAAATACCATTAGCACTGAACTCTTCACTACTCAAGGCCCAATGAATAACTTTAATTGTATTATAATTCTACACCAACTCATTCTGCCTGATTCATAAAACACTTATGCACCATTTAGAAGCATTTCTCAGTAAGCTTCGTTTTTTCCCCTAAAACAAAGAGTTTGACTTCATTAATCTTTCTTTTTCCCCAAAATATGCAGCATGAACATTGAATTATATATGCACTAAATCCTTACACTTCTCAGTCTCCAATTTTAGCTGAGGAAGGGAAGGTTTCAACTATATTCCAATGAGACTTCACAAAAGAGATGCAAGGAAAATGATGTTAATTATTTTGAATAAATCCTATTACCTCAATTTCCTTAAGTGGAAACATTATATCTAATATTAAGCAAAATATATGATGTCCAGAAAACAACATATCATAAATACACATAAGACCTAACCATTACCCAGCTTAATATTCAGAAATAACATAAATCCTCTATGATTTAGTTAGAGGTAGTAGGAAATATTGCACTTAAATTTAAATTAAATTGCTATGAGTACTCTATATTATGTAACTTTGTAATTCAAAAGGGCAGAAAGAGAAGGAAATTATATGAAATTTCTAATTAAAAATTTTTTTGAAAATCTATAAAGCATTGTATAGGAAATTTCCTAAAGAATATGCTCTCACTAAGGAAATTGAGATAATTAAACCCATGTTTAATATGTTTTAATGTAAAATACACTTATATAAATAAATGAAACAAGTATCAATTTATATTAGCTATTATACGCATGTAGCAAAAATTATTTTTGATTCATCTTATCTTTATTTCCCTAGGCAAGATAAAAAAAGATTAATGATCATTTACTGATTAATGATTATTTACTTCTTGGTTTTGAGTACAGATTAAATGTTAAAAAGCAATGGAAAATAAACCGCCAAGAATAATGAACCTGAGTGAAACAATCCAAGTTTAAAGAACATGAGTGAGTGGGACAAACTCTCACAGAGGAAAATGTTTAAAACAAACTGTTTTAGGTAGGCATCTTGTTTTATTATTCAGATGCTATTATTGGTAAAGCTTTTTATTGTTTTTGCACTAAAAAGATGTTGAAAAGCAGAACAATTAAACAAACAGTGGTCCAAATTATGTGACTACATACATTGCTGAAGATGATGGGGAAATCCCCTTCCTAATTTGTGTATATCAAGGGCTAGACAGAGCAAAACATTAATATCAGACAGATTAGTACCAGAAAGGACCAAAATTTAATGGAATGCATTTGAAGAATTCATGTGCTTGTTAATCCTAAAGAATAATGGAAAATGACTGTGGATATTTATCCTGCATTTAAGGACCTGGATTATCAAGGAGTATGCTATGTGAGGGATCTTTATACTCTGAAAGTAAATACTATTAAATAGAGAGTACATGATCCCTGAGAAATCTGCAATTGTATGAGACCCCAAACTACATACTTCTAGGCCAAGGGGAGAGCAGTGATTGCTTATTTTGGTTAAGAAAACATTCTCTCTCTTGTCTTTCAGAGAAACTTACTTGATAGGGCAGAGATAATATTGGTAAATAAGAATGTGGAAGATCATGGAATATAATAGTATTTTGTCTTTTTTACCTCGAATGCCAGAATTTAAAAATATATTTATACTATGTCAATGCCTAACAGAAAACTATCATAGTTTGATTTAGGGCTGTAGGCTTGATTCTATTTTCTCCAGTAAAAAAGGATATAACCAAGCCCATGACTGAAAAGGCTATTTCCCCCCCCCCCCTTCCATTTACCCTATCAGTATCCTTTGGTAGGTTGGCTAAAATGTAAGTTTCCTTAGCTGATGTCAGAATATATTGTAATTTTCAGCCTTTAAACTTGACATAAATTTCCAGGTATAATCACTAACTAATAGAAGCTTTCCTGATCTCAAGTTTGAAGGTTCCAAAATTTGAGATGAATGTGGATGCTTCCAGTACCAACCATAAAGGTACAAGGAGAACCATGGAATTCTAGAAATGTGTCAAAACCCCTCAAGTTCTTAAGAAATGGCAGCCCAGAAAAGGAGAACATTTATACATTGAGAACAATGTATAAAGTTACTTTCATTGCTGTGGGCTGTTAGTTGCTACATCAGTCCAGAGAGTGCAAAAGCCACCATCTCATGATCAACAGCCAGAACATCAAGGGCAGTGGGGTGGAGGAGCTTAAAGTAATGAGTGTTAACAGGTTAGCTAAACCCCATTTTTACCCCAATCAGAAAATTACAGAAAAATTCATATGAAAAAGGCAGTAGTAATAGGAGTTTACCTAAGAGTCAAGTTTACATAAAAGTGAATTGGCTCAATGGGGAAAGGGACAGGGAACAACAAAGAGGGAAGAATGCACAATGGAATATGGTGGTGGACTATGGAGAATTGGAAGGATGAAAATGGGTAACACATACTCTGTTTTCTAAATTCTGATATATGTTTTCAAGCTAGAGTCCAACCCCACCATTCTACTATCCAATGTAGCAGTGAAAGCTCATGCAACATGAGCTACCATGGAAAACTAAAGTGTCACTTAATGGGTATGAGAAATTGCTTTCAGTCTTTATTTACTCTATCAGAGTTTATGTTGCATTTAATACTTGCCAGCTTAGTTTCAGTTCCTGCAGTAATAGCAAAAAAGCAAAATATTAAATAGTCCCTGCCCTCTTATATTATACTGCACAAGGGGGTTGTATATACTCAGCTATGCAAGTTTATTGTGGTACATTTAGATGATGACTGAACTGAGAAGAAGAATAAAGCAAAAGTTTCAAATATAGATGAGATGGACAGTAATGTCATTACTAAAAAAGCAACATTTGAATAAAATTTTTGAGCACTCTAGGGGATGAAGTGGTAGAGAACAGTATTTTAAACAGAGGAGATAGTAAGTAAATGTGTATTCCATTCTTTATAGTAGAAGGAAAATGTCAGATATTCAGTCTAGTGATGGAGGAGGAGAAGGGAAGATAAAAGGACCAGCAACATTCTGGGATATTTGAGACTAAGTCATTGACTTTGGGCATATCTTTGAGTACAACAGGAAGTCATAATAGTTTGAGGAGAAGAGTGATGTATAATTTTAATAGGATTATTCTTACTGCTGTGTTGAGAAGAATCAATAGTTGGGGAAAAAAAGAAGCAAAGGACTAATTAGACAGTTACTGCAATAATACAGGAAAGAAGTGATGTTCTGCCTAGCATAATAATTATGCAGTGGCTTACTCTTATCTGTTTCTCAATTTATATTTCAAACTGAATCAACAATATTAGCTACAGTGATACTCAAGAAAAAGAAAGGAGTAAAGGATAACTCCCAGATTTTTGGTTGAACTAGTGAAAGAATAGACTTTTCATTTAATGAATTTGGTGATACTATAAGACAAGTAGGAAAATAAAATATCAGTATTCCATTTTGGACCAGGAGAGAAAGGAAGTGGCAGGACTATGAGAGGAGGAGAGAGTGGAGGCAAAATGGTGACTGACTGAAAATGAATCCAAAATTAATATACATGGAGAGCGAAAGATCTGTGGATAATAAAAGAGCACAAGATGTCAGAGAGAATGTGCAAAAACCATGAAAAGATAGACCATTAGAAGCTAAGTGAGAAAAGGAGACAGTTTTTACTTCTGCCAGTGAAACAAGGTTAAAACTGACAATTAGATTTAGCAAAATGAAGATAATTTGATATTTTATAATTATCCCTCAAACTGACCCTGTAATAAGCTGCAAATAACATCATAAAAAATTCCTGAAAGTGAATCAAATGCACATTTAGTCCCTGACAATCATCTAAAACATTAAAGTACATTACAAAAATAAATTAGAATTATGATCAGGGACAAAAAACACAGTAATAAATAATACTTTTTGTCCAAGAAAATACTAAGTAGCTTAGAAAATTCTACATTCCATTGTGTTAAAGCAATATTAAAAGAGATTTTGTAGACCTGAAAACATTTTTATTTTAGAAGGAAACAAAAACCCTAACTTAAGGGAGTTAAATGTGAATAGCAGGAAACTAAAAATTATAATGAAAAAAAAAACAATGATTTATTGAGAAAATAAGTAAAATTAACAAAAAAAGATAACATTTCATAACAAAAATTAAATGTATTGTTTAAGAAAATTAGTTGTAACTAGTAAAAACCTGTTAAAACACATTAAGATAAAGAGATGAAGGTGAAACAAACAAATGTAATATAAATTACTTTTAAAAATAATAAATTATGTGATCATTAAATGACAAAAATAAAATCCTAATTGTAATGAATAAAATTTTTCAAATTTATAATAAACTAAAATTACTTTGAATTCTAAAATAAAAAATCTGTTAATTTGCAATGGGGCCCAATCACGGATCTCCCATGTCATACCCTAGACAAAATCTTAGTAAAAAGTAATGTACAGGCAAGATCAAAATTTTGGGAAGTATATAATTTCTACCTCTTACATATGTATATAATAAATAGGGTAGATGGGAGATTTTGCTTGATTCAATTTAAACCCATTATACTTTTCACAACAAAATTCTACAAGACATTTAAAGAAGAAGATTATAAGCAAAATACCCTTATGAAGAGTTTGATAATCTTGTTACAATTAGCCAACTTTATTTCATAGTTTATTAATCATTAGTCATAATACTTCAGTAGTTTTCTTTATGAACACAAGTTATTTGGTTTTAGAAAATTTCAATAAGCAATTTATGGAGAATATTAACATGGAAAATCTCAATAAAAGATTATTGAGGGTGTCCCTGGTGGACCAAGGGGTTAAAGCACAGCACTATGAAGCATCTGCAGTCATTGCAGCCCAAGTTCAATCCCCAGACAGGGAAGTGACCCACATGGTGCAGCAGACCTCTCCTGTCTCGCCCACTGCTTCGCCTCAGCAGTGTACTTCAGGAGATCTGCCTGTTCTGCTCCACACCCTATCTCTGGTAACTCTTCTCACCCCCAGCACCTCTGACCTATACCCCAATTTTATATGCATAAATAAATAAATCTTAAAAAAGAGATTATTGAGGAAATGTCAATAAAGTGAGGAAAGTAATATTAAAGTTTGAAAATTAAAGATTTATTTATTTATGCATACAAGAGCTGGGGTACAAGCCAGAGGTGTGTGTGTGGGGTGGGTGAGAGGATTCACCACAGAGAGCAGGGAGCAGAACAGGCAGATCAACAGAAGTACACTGCTGAGGGGAGCAGCGGGCCCAGTAGGAGAGGTCTGCCGCGCCATGTGGGTCCCCCCCTCCCCCGGGGCCGGCAGCAGGGATTGACCTCGTGCTGCAGTGGCTGCGGTCTGCTTCATAGTGCATTGCTTAACCCACTGCCCCACCAGGGAGGCCCTAAAGTTTGAAAATTAAAGTTATAAATTAATGACATCCTATAAAATGAAAAACAAATAAAATCTTCCTCTTATATGCACACACTTTAAGAAAAAGGGATGAGAAAAAGAGGAAATGAGAAAGGAAAAAAGCAGAGTGTGAAATTCAGAGAAGAAACTTAAAACACCTTCTTATTAAAGATTAAAAGGGCAAAAATGCATAAACTATTTAGGAGCTCTAAGGATAAGGTGGGAAAATAATTAGTGTATTGGTGTCATACTTTTATCAGTTTGACTAGATATGGTGTCCAGTTTGTTAAAATGCTAGTTGAACCTTAGTCAATCAGTTGAAAGCCTTGAGTAGTAACTGAGCTTCTCAGGGAAGAAGAAATTCTACCTCAAGCCTTCAGCATACTAAATCTGCCTGAGTTTCCAATGTGCCCTAGGGATTTCATATTTCTCAGTCTTCACAAATTATGTTCACATATAATATATACAAGTATCTTTGTATATTATCTATTAGTATATCCATCTATCTTATTGGTTCTGTTTCCCTAGAGAACCATGACTATACAGCATGCTTATTTGCATGATAAATCAAAGAAAATCTTTGCAGACCCTTTAAGATAATGCAAGGTGCTTCCACAGTTTCTATTGTTCACATGCAAAATTCAGTAGCTTTTCTATATACCAGGAATTAGAAAATATAAATGCCATTACATTAACTACAAAAGCTATAAACTACTTATTATTTTATTTGACAAAGGTTGCACATGACCTTTAGAGAGGAAATTCAATAAATGAGGAGAGAGAGTATGGGAGGTTTGTAATTTGTATTTTTTTCTTTTTCATCTGGAGAAAATAATAGTTACTTCACATTGTATCTAAAGTGGGATAATATTGAATTCAAATAATTAAGAGAAAGTTAAGAAAGACTCAAAATATAAACTGCAAAGGAGAATATTTAGGAAAATATTAACAGTGACCAAAGTACTGGAAAACTTCCATAAATAAGGAATCAAAACCAAACAAGCAAAAAAAGAGAACATTTATTTGAGGTAATGTATGGATATTTGACTAAGGAAATAACATAGAATTGACAGAGTAGTATCAGATTAGGAAGAGCTATTACCATTTCTAAAAATAAGGGGATAAAAACAGATATACTTAAATAAAATATATCTCTAAGAGATAGCTACCTGCCCATGATCATTAGCAGCATTTATTATCAATTGCCAAGACATGGAAGTAAATAATTTTTCATCAACAGATGAATGTATAAAGAAAATGTGGTATATGCATGCTACAGGTTCTTATCCAACCTTAAAGAAGAAAAGCTTGCCATTTGTGATGACATGAATCAACATACAGAATGTTAAGTAAAGACAGGCAGAGGAACAAATATCACAAACAACTAATAAGATTAATCTAAATAGTCAAACTTAAGCTGAGAGTGGAATGGTGGTTGCCAGTTGATGGAAAGAGAAAAATTAGGAATGTATTAGAATGCAGGATTTGTTTATATAAGGCGAATGAGTCCTAGAGTCCTACTTTACAGTAAACAGAATAGTGCCTAGATTTCACGCTATATTGTCTTCTTAAAATATTGCTAAGAGGGTTTATTTTATGTTAAGTGTTATCACAAAATATCAACAAGAAAAATAAAAAGGTGGGAGGAAACATTTGAAGATGTATTCCTTTATGCCCACATGAAAAGAGCTTAGATGTCACAATTTCTTAATTAAGTTCCATCATACCAGCCCAGTAGCAACACCATTCATTACCTCTTTTTACAATAGAGTGAGAAAACAGATTACTGCTGTAAAGCAATATTATAAAGAAAAGTTGACGTTATTGGATAAATGCTTCAAGATGCTTATTCAGTGATGCTTCCAATTTGAAAGAAACATCACTGTGGCAATTCGGGCAACTCTTCTTCTGTACTCCCAGAGTGCCTAATGCTATTTGGGACAGAGAAGAAAATTTGGAAAATATGGCATTAGTTACAATGGTGAGAGTCCCACTGCCACTTCAATGCTTGCTTTGATTAGGCTATCAAAGCTTTCAGGAAACACGAAGAGAGCATCAGGTTACACCACTGATTAAAAATATTGTCAAGGGTTAGCACTCATAACTTGCACATGCTGCTTCTGTCTATGCATACCCAACCTTTTAATGGTCAGTTTACTCAAAAAAACATCCATTTCTAAGTAAAGAGTTTCATGATAAGATCATCACATTGTTTCTTTTGGAGCAAATAAAATCCTTAGTCAGAAACAATTCTATATAGGATTCCACAGGCAAATTGAAAAGAAAGGGAGGGTTAAACAGGGCCAGGAGGGTCAGAAGAACAAATCCAATTTTGAAAATGGCATTTGAAAGACATAATTAGGATTTAACTCAAGTAAGTAAGGTGACTTAGAGAGACACTGATTCCATCTGTTCTATGTAAGTTGGCTCAAATACTAGGTATTAAACAAAGCTATGAAATCACAAAGATGGTTTTAAGTAACCTAGTCAAGAACTATTTTGGACTTGGATGAAAACAGTGGCAGTGAACAGAATATAATGAAAAATGCACTTATGTGCATACGTATTGAAATTTAGGACAGATTTTCACGAGGGTTAAAGCAGAGGAAGCATTTGTAAGGAGTTTCCAGTTTGACTAAGTAAAATAATTTATCATTTCAGTAAATATGTATACCTTCATTTAGATAACATGAAAATATAACAATTTGTCCTTATGAATTTTAAGTATTAGCTGGCATTTAATTCAATTATTTATAATGGAAATCTGCCTCAGTTTGTGATAGCAAATGCAGATGGTTATGTTAAGTACATTTATCTTTCCTAAATTCTAAGTTCAGTAACTAAGTAGTGACTTTTATAGTGATATCAAAAAATGTCTCCACCATTTGTTATTTTTTAAAGATTATAACAAATGCCAAATCAAGAGTTATTGTAGCACTTGACAAGAGTTGTCAAAATGAGGATGCACATCAAATCTTATTTTGTCTTTAATGTTCTATTTAATAGACCATATTCCTCAAAGTAATATATCAAATTTTGCATAATGTAGCTTCTCAAAATGAAAACAAACATTTTATCTTATTTAACTCATCATTAAAATTGATTATTTTGGGGCCACCCTGGTGGTACAGTGGGTTAAGCAGCACACTATGAAGCAAACCACAGCCACTGCAGTACGAGTTTGATCCCTACTGCTGGCCAGGAAGGGACCCCACATGGCACAGCAGACCTCTCCTGCCTCGCCCGATGCTCCCCTCAGCAGTGTGTTTCAGTCAATCTGCCTGTTCTGCTCCCTACTCTGCCTCTGGTGGATCCTCTCACCACCACCACCACGCCTGCACTTCTGGCCTGTACCCCAGGTCTTGTATGAATAAATAAATAAATCTTTTTTTAAAAAGGATTATTGTGAAATAAAATGGATATACATTATATTAAAAATTTAAAGCACTGCAGACTTTATTATTGAATCTTACACAATAACATTTCACGTTATTGTTAATAAGCATTGTACAATTTATGACTATTTTTAGCATTAATTTTGGTGATAATCTGTGGTATGATACAGATTAGTGTGATAGATTCTATTCTGATTTTATGCTTAAAAAGCTACTGAATTTTTATATATTGAATCATAGTATTCATGTTCAGAAAATCAAGGTCATCTTGAATAATCCTATGGTATGATTCAAAAACTAATGAAATTCTACATATACACATTTTGGAAGAGAAATTGAAGTAGATAATTATCACAGGAATATGACTAATAAAACATTCAGAACGTGAAGTGCAGTATTGAAATAGATCTTGCCCTTTTGTCTCTGGTAGCAACAGAAGAGAGTGTTTGGAGCATTCAATAATGACAATTATATTCTTTTCAGAATTATGATGAAGCAATGTAAACATCCTCAAATTATTTTTAGAAAAGCTATCTACCCTGTAGAAAAAATATAGCAGCATTTACCCTCTGTGTTTCTACCTCAGCATTTCTACCTCTACATTTTTTAGGTATGTGTGGAATACATTTTTAGTAGATGTATTCAAAGGCTTATGTTTAGCTGAACTGAGTTTGTAGTAGGATCATTTCCTTAAAACACAGGACATGAGAGGGCTAAACCTTTGTGGATAGTGATTCTTGAAAGAAGTCCTGCCCAGTGACTGTGTGGCTAGAAGGCATTTCTAGATCAAAAATCTGAAAGGTAGCACTCATTCATTCCTTCATTCATTCATTCATTTACTCTCTACCTACTTTTATTCTAAGATTTAAGTATACAAAGTTAAACAAGGGCAAACAGGGTTCTTTCAGTCATTTTATATTTGGAAGGAAACAGACTAGAAGGAAATAAACTATAACTGAAGAATGCAAACTCTAGACTGATAAGTTCAAGGCTGAAAAACATTGAGTTTTCAGAAAGAAAATATAGATTTTATAATAAAAAGAAAGTCATCTCTAATAATCTCCTCATTTGTCAATGTGTTTAATACACAGATATATCCCTACAAGAGTGAAGTGGCTACTGTTCTAAGGTTACTAAACAATATCCTAGCTGATAGATGACAATACATTTTTGTTTGAGGTTGAATAAAATAAAAGAAAAAGAACAATCACAGAGTAAATAGATACATTCAACTGTCATCTATTTCAATTCTATACCTACAGATAGATAAAAGTCTCATCAGCGGTGTTAAAATTCTTTTCCCTCCTGTGTGCAACCCGACAACTGACAGGAACACAAAATCAGCATCAGCAAGCAGCCAGATGCAGAATGCTTAGTTTACCCAAATCCTTTTTTTTTTTTTGTCAAACTATACAGTTCAAATATAACAAATCAAAATCAGGAAATTAGAAAACATATATTGTATTGGTGGACATGAATGGATATGGTTACTACTATATATCTTACAAGAATCCAACCTTCGCTTTCTTCTGTGGCAGTTTACATGGTCTATATTCTCATATTCCCAGGCCTGTTCTCAATGGCTGGTCATCAGTTCTTGAGGCTGGATACAAATGGTAACAGATAGGACTTGGTGAGTTATACTGGTCGATGGCTTGACTTCACTGCTCTTAGATTTTCCCTGGGTTCATTCTGAGAAAATTAAAAGTGTCTGTTCAGGACTCAGAACATCAATGAGATAGTTTGTGCTGCCTGCCCAAGGCTCCCTCTGTTATAGTGATTCCTTTCTATTAATTTCTACCCATAAGAATCTGTCTATTCCTCTTTTCTTTTCAAAGACAATCACATTAGAATTAAGTGCTAGGTAATTTCCTCAAAAGACACAGTACGTAATATGTGGTGTTTGGTTGTTACTAAATATATATATATATATATATGTATATATATATATGATAGACACTAAGTGAAAATATTTCTGATTTCACAAAAATTACTTACCAAGACACTGACAGTGACTTCAAATAATATCAACTAACATCTGACAATACCCCTAGACTTTCTAACCTTGTTTTTCTTTTTTTTTCTTTTTGCTAATATAATTATAAAAAGAATTATAGGAACACCCACATTCACAACCCACATACATAAATATCACAAGCCTACACATAAATTAAAAGGTCCCCATGATTAACTACTTCTTGATCAGACCCCACCATACTTGGCCTCCACACTAACATGAAAAAGAAGCCAGATAATTTCACATTCTTGACAAGATGAATCCCTTTTCTCTCCATCCCCATGTTTCCTAGAATCTTCATGAGCTCTGGGTAGATCTAACTCTCTATGCTTATGTACCAGATACATTACCTCCTCCCCTACAGGGTATTATTATTATTTTGTTTTTTCTTTATATTTCCCAGAAGATTTAATTCTATGGATAGTTTCAAAATAGGTTCTGCCTTTCTGGGATCCTACTGGGATCACTGCTCGAAAATATAAAGGAGACTGGATGGTTGGGAGAGGAGGTTTTTCAAGGCACTGTTTTTATCTGGTTTGCTTCCTGTCAAGAATTTCCAGTCCTCTAGGTAAGCCCTAGTCCTTACTGGGTCATGTTTTCACAACTTTTAGCTTTTGTCCACTGTAGGTTTGTATTTATCTCTATGTAATGGTCTCTGAACCGTCATTTAGTTCTTGGTCATTGTCTTGTCTCTATCCTTCCTTTTCTGATGATCTCATTTTTTCCAGGGTCTTAAATTCCCAAACTTTGATAATGATTCTAAATTTTTACATTCAGTTCAGATGTCTTTCTTGTATTCTAGAATCTATGTGCAATAAACTTTTTCAACTCTTACACTGTGATGTCTAGTAATAGTTCAACCACAATACATCTAATTTGGACTCCTTATTTGGTTACCTTAAGCCTCTTTCATCTTCAGCCTATCCAAAATTTGTGGATAGCATCTTCATTCACCTAGTTGCTAGGTCAATTTAATCATTCTCTTAGATGCTCTCACTATCCCTCTCAGGAACTACTCACAATCTCAGTTTTCTTGCACCTTTGACTTCTATAGTCTTTAAGTATGTAAAGCATGTTTCTGCCAAAAGGACTTTGAACTTCTTACACATCAACTTGGATAAATATTTCTTAGATATGTATTGATTAACTCCCTCTCTCCAAGGTTTTTATTTCAATATTTTTTATTCAAGAATACCTGAATAAAATTTCACCACCCTGGACAGGGCAGAAACATCTACTCGTCACAGGCTGTCTCTATGCCATGTTTCTGACTTTGCTCATTTTTTTCATAACTCATTATTATATAAAATGCAAATGTATTTGTTTTGTCTACTATTTTTTTTAAAGATTTATTTATTCATACAAGAACTGGGGTATAGGCCAGCGGTGGTGGGGGGGGGGGGTGAGAAGATTCACCAGAGACAGTGGGGAACAGAATAGGCAGATCAACAGAAATACACTGCCGAGGGCAGCAACGGGCAAGGCAGGAGAGGTCTGCCACACCATGTGGGTCACTTCCTCGGCAGGATGCAGGGATTGAACTCGTGCTGCTGTGACTGCCGGTGACTGCGGTGACTGCGGTCTGCCTCATAGTGCGTTGCTTAACCCACCGGGCCACCATAGAGGCCCTGTTTTGTCTACTATTTTTCCCTGTTGTATTCCCTGCTCCTGCAACAGCATCTAGCATATAATATACATTTAATAAATATTTGTTGAAAGAATTAGAGTAATGAATAATATAGTCATGTATATGTATTTTTATCATAAAACAATCCAAAGGGTGTATTAATGTTTATTTAAAAATATCCCAGGACACAGCATGAGTTCGATCCCTGCCTCCTCCAGGGAGAGGACCCACATGGTGGGGCAGGTCTCTCCTGCCTTGCCTGCTGCTCCCCTCAGCAGTGTGTTTCAATCAGTCTGCCTGTTCTGCTCCCCGCTCTGTCTCTGGTGGATCCTCTCACCCCCTGCAATTCTGGTCTGTACCCCAACTCTTGTATGCATAAATAAATAAGAATATTAAAAAATAAAATAATATAAAAAAATAAATAAAAATATCCCAGGACATAGTGCCTACATGTAGTGTAATAGTGTATTTTCCACATTAGTCTTAGGATGTCCCAAACTGTGATATTTAAGAATATATCTGTCTTATAATAGGATCAGTTTGGTGTTCTAGGAACTTTATATGTTACATGAATTAGAAAAGATTTTTTTTTTTACAAACCGAGTCTTTCATTCTTACTACATAATTGAATGTGCAGGCTTTTTATTACAGACTAGAAAATAAGATTAAAAATGAATAGCTAAAATGATATTTTAAAGAGACACAATGATTGCAAATGTATCATATTCCTACACAGTTCTAGGCTAATCTTAAATGGTTACATTACCACTTATACTTAAATATTTGTTTAATTTATACTAGTAAAAAATAATTGATAAAGTATATAGACATTTGCCAAGATCACGGTGACTTTTATTACAATATCAATAAGTATATATATAAATGTATATATTTTCATGATGTTATTTCTAAAATATTACAAGTTTACACACTTTAGAATATGTCTAAAACATGTTATAACAGAAATAAAATATTAGGCGATATTGCTGCCACAAATTAATAGCATTTTGTCAATGCTATTAATTTACTTGCTGAAATTATTGTTTTAACTCTGTTTTATGCAGAATGAATTACAGAATGAGAAATTGTTTCATAATGTGCATAGGATAAATTAGTTAGTAAATAGTAACTTAATTAGTAAATTATTATTACAATAATATTTGGAGATATTCTTCATTCATGATCATTGTAAACAAGACACAGGAGTAGAAAGTAATACTTTGTTTTTAATCCAAGTAGACTAGGTAAAATGTACTTTTCATGATGAAATCTTAGCAAAATATTACAATAATAAAAAAATAAAGATTTGAAATGCAAGATGAAATTATTACCAGATGTTCATAAAATTCTTAGTATTTTTTAAATTAAGATTCAAATATTACATGTGAAACTAAATATCAGGCAAAAATACTCCTGATGTGTACTTTTGCTTCTGTAGTCAAAATTTAAAAGTATAATCCTTATTCATCCCTGGAGAACAATGGGACAACTACAACATCTTATTCTGCACAACCCTGTTATCAATATTCACCACAGTGATTTGAAATGAACAATATTAGATAAAAATTTGTGGCACATACATAGAATTGAACACCAGAATGCTAAAAAAATAAATAAATAAGGAGCATATTCTATCCCATCACATTTAAAAAGAGTGGGGAGCAGAACAGGCAGATGGACTGAAACACACTGCTGAGGGGAGTAGCAGGCAAGGCTAATCTATGGTGATAGAAATAAGTATAGTGGTTTCTTATGCAGGCCAGTGGAGAAGACTACTGGTAAGGGAGAAGAGGAAATTTTCTGTGTGGTATAATATTCTATAATTTGAAAGGTTGCTACTTGATGAACTGTTTACTTAATTTTGTTATAGGCAAACTGGACCTCAATAAGACAAGAAAACAAATAAGCAGTTTTCCTAGTTACCTGGATAATCTCAAGTTTGAAAGGCTTTTCTTCGGCTTTACATTATACATAATATTTAAAAGGCATTTAATTCATATTCTTGAAGGTGTGGTCCCTTCTTTGTAAGGTATCATCACCTGACCTGGAAAATATTTTATCATAATTTTTGAAGGGTGCTATATTAAATTTGAATGTTTATGAATACTTGATCAGCAAAATAGATTGTCTATAAAAATAAAAATTTCTGATCTCAAGAAATCGATGTCCTTTGTTAAAACATTTTTTATGAGATATATTTGAAATGTTCATCCCACTAAATGTGTCCTATTATTCTGACAATAAATTGGTAGATATCTTGGAAGATTTTTATGATAATGTACATCATTTATAAGGATTATGTACAGAGAGAATTGCCATATAAATTGATATATTTATGTATATCTATACCATTTTTAGGTTTTAATTACCTCTAACACAGACATGGGAATTATTTCAAGTTACAAAGTATTAAAGTATTTATAACATAAACCTTTTTGTAATTAAAAGTATCAAATATGTTTCTAGCTTTATAGTGCATTGCTTTTTTCTTTCACATACATTTCTTTAGGAAAACATTAGCAGTGAATATGGTTCAATTTGACAAGCAAGGATTGTTTTAACACTGGAAAAGGAGAGGTATAAATTGTTGCTTTTGATAGTTTTTAGGTAAATATTTATGCCAATTATAAAGTTAAGAACATATTGAAGTACTTAGAACATTTCTTGACACATAGCACTCACTATTTTAGAATATTTCAAGGTCTAATTTGTCAAGAGGTATACTAAACCATTGTATTAATTTTTAAGATTATTTGTTTGTATTTGAGTGAATATCAAAAATATTCATTAGAATGTGGATTTTCATGATTTATATAATACAACTTTACATATGATATAATCTGCAGATATCTGCAGTCTGAAGTATGACACTATTTTTTGTCGTAGTTATTCACATATCATCTTAATTCATGTGGATTTTATACCATTTGATCTGAATGATACAATTCAGGCTGCAGTTAGTTATATTGGCCTCAGAGGTGCATCTGTTTTTGAAAATGGAAGTTGGAGGCTTGAAAGTCTAGTATCTGAAAGAGTTAAACTATTTTCCTATGCCAGGTTACTTTTTACAGGGACATGAGGAGGACTGTGCACTGTGGAAAACAGTGCCAAATAAATATTAAATCAATCAATCTATTGATGAATCAGAAACGACAAAGAATGCTGGCTTCTATTCATCTTCTTGGAAATTGGATTAGAGAACTTATTTCAGAGCCAGCGCAGAGCATGTCACAACAGCCGTAGCAACCAATATTCCGAGAAAAGATTGTTATACTGACAAAAATCAAATGTGTTATCACCCTATCGATGCTGGGTAAATCACATTATTAATTTTCCAAGTGCTGCAAATATCTGGCATAATAAAGTTGCTGAATATTTTCAATGTCAGACTTTCAAATATCAGAGATTTAGTTTTCTACCCATTTTTCTACTTCTGACAGCACATCACTTGTTTTCAACTGTAAAATATATCAAAAATTTTATATTGAAAGGAAATATGCTGGCAAGTTAAAGGAATGTTACATTTTTGATCAATGTTTCAGGTTAATACCTCAAAAATTCACTGTGGATCTATAAAGGGAAATATATAAATCTGATTCAGAGAATACGTGGATTTACCTTACTTTGACAAAGAGAAGTGATTTTTTTTTCCCCAAAGGTTCTGGTAAATTCAATGTCATCCTAATTAACTAATGAACCAAATTCATTTTTTTAAAGTTATGAACAGCATGAGAATATCTTTTGATATATTTAATCCCTTTAAATATGCAGTAGTATATTTATAAAATGATCTATCAAAAAGAAGAATATCAGGGACTGCTAAAGAGACATTAGCAATAATGCCTTAGTAAGCCAAGTCTTTGTGGAAAGTCTCCTTTATCTCAATCAGACTATGGAGAGAAGAAAACTAAGTGGTGTGTGCATTTATGTCTATACACAAATAAGGGAAACACATTCAATTTACTCACAGCTCTGCAACAAAAATACTACAATACAGTTTCTAACTCAAGCAAAAGAATGTAAAGTCAACTCTAGAAAAAATTATATTTTTTGACATGTGTTTTCTACATAATTTTGTCATTTTCACTGATAATCCATGCTTCACCCTTGTAGGATTTACACACATCAACTTTCTTTGTAAATTCTCTGTGTCTTTAATATGTTCATTGATGTAGTGCATTGCATTTTCAAACATGTTTTTAATATTTCAAGTATTAGTGAATAGGTTATGAAATATGACATGCTGAGGCATTAAGACTCTCCTGAATCCATTTTATGAGAAATAGCCCTGCCCTGGAAATTGAATTTAATTTTCTGTTTTTGTTTTTGTGTTTTTTGTGGTTTTTTTACATCATCCAAAGGATAGAGGCCAGCAAAGAGAACAGACAATTCACTTTATCCCCTTACCCAATAATAATATACTGTTTTGAGCCTCCCTGCTGGCGCATGGGTTGAGCGCTGCTCTGTGAAGCATCCACAGCACAGCAGTGTGAGTTTGATCCCCAGCCAGGGAGGGGATCCACATGGTGCACACCTCTCCTGCCTTACCCACTGCTCCCCTTAGCAGTGTATTTCAGTAGATTTGCCTGTTCTGTTCCCCACTCTGTCTCTGGTGACTCCTCTCACACCCTGTGCCTCTGGCTTATACCCTAGTTCTTGTATGCACAAATAAATAAAATCTTAATAAAACACACAAAATACTGTTTTGGGAGATAAGCTGATGTTGGATTCCATGACCCTATCAGGGTGAAAAATATAATGTGCCCAGGATTACTCCATGACCTCCACATGGTTCCACTCACCACAGGTACATCCCTGCTATTTCTCTTTGTTTTCTCACCTCAGCACACCTCATATCATTCTCTTATAAAGAAAATCCCTCCATTTCCCCTCTCTTAAATTATACCCTATTACCTATATTTCAGTTTTGAAATGTTTGAAAAATAGTTTATTATTATTATTACCCATCTTTTATAAAACCATTTATATATGTTTTACTTCTGTGCACAATATAAGATATCGTACTAGAGGTTTTATTATTAACTGATTCTTCAGTTAGTCAAATAAATGAAATTCAGTTTTATCATCAATAGTTATTGTTTATTTTTAAATGTGTTATAGAATTCAAATATCTTCTGCTACTCATTCAAATTTTAAATACACTGTCAATACTTTTATGAGTGCATATTCAAAAATTATAAGCCACAGTGCACAAAAATGAAAATATATCAAATAATGATAATAGTCTACATGTTGCCTTTCATTGTATAATAATAAAATCAGTATTAATCAGATTCAAGTACTCACCACAGCAAAAAAATATTGTCTAAATTAAAAATTCATGAGTTCATAAAACAATATGTTCTATTATAAAATAGTAAATGGGAAAATACACATTAAAAATGAATATTTCTTAAATCCTTAATTTGATTATGTTAAGGCAATAGTACCAAAGGAAGAAAAACAGAAACATTTGAGAGGTTAAAAATTAGAATATATACTTTTAAAATGTAATATTTTCATTTCCTGTAATACAATAAAATAATAGTGTTGAAAACTCTTAGAAAATGCATACATTACATGAATATTAAACAATTGTTTGGAAGAGCTTAAATACTTAAGTGGAGTGAATGAAGGCAGTAGGGGGAAATACATTTCAATTATTCAAGATAGAATAAACAATTTATAATGATAATGCACAACAATGCCATCTGGCCAAGACATCAGTAATTGACATTTGGTGTCAATCACAAATGTAAATGGGGCTTCCTATAAAATAGTTATTCCACTAAACCTTCTAGTTAGAGTAGAAAAGAAAAACATTGATGTTCATCTTGCCCCAAAATAGTCATTTTGTAGCTGAAAATAGTTAAGTGACTTCTAAAAACATGATGAAGAATTAAAGGAGAAAATGTGAACTTGACCCTAATCCCTAATTGTTTTGATTCCAAGGTCAATGCACCATATGACTAGTGAATAGAATGTTTTAAAGCATCAGTTAAGTGTTAGACATTGTGGTAACTATAGAGAAACCGTTGTGAAATGAGACCCTTGACCACTTCATCATTGTGCTTTATTAGATTAACTCATTATTTAGAGAGGTAAGTGGGAACCTATGCTGCATTAATGTAAGTTATGGATTAATGGGACCGGATAAGCATGTCATACAATCAACTAAGCATGACATTTGGTGTAGTGTCAAAGGTAGGAATACTGAGTGTTCTAGGGAAGAGTTATTGGACAAGGTGATGTAAAGTGAGAGTGGTAGCTTTGGCATTACTCAGGAAAAGCAAGGAGGCAAGTGGTCCTGGCACACACAATAGCTCAAGTGTAAGAGACAACACAGAGTTAGAGAAATTTAGAAGTAATTCAGTTCAATAGTTCTTTTTTCCCTACTTCTCATCTTCTTAACTTTTGGAAAACCAAGGTGAAGATGGAATTTGAAAGAGAGAGAAGGGGATAAGAGCAAAGTTAACACACAGTAAATGTGTCACCTGAGGAATAGGGTCGGGTCCTCTGCCTGACAGATGAGGAAGTACACAGCCCTTCTCTGTGTATTTATGTTTTCTGAGGCATTCCACTTCTAGCACAGACCTCCTGCACAGATGGCACATTATTGGTGGCTGCTTATAATTACCTCTCAACACTCGATTTCTGCTGGTCCCTCTCCTTGATTTGTCAATCATTCACGCTTTCCAGTAGAGAGAGAGGCACCTTGTGGTGCTGAAAACATCTTTAAAAGCTTCTATTGGTATATATGCTTTATAACTAGGGTTTATTTAAACACAACACATGTATGGTATAGCGAGGTTAGCATGGACTATGTTTTAGAAATCAAAGCCTGAACATGCCTAATGATACAGTAGTTGCCAAGCTAATTTTGAGGATGCAAGTCATGACAAATCATACCTGGAAACCATTTTTTTTTTTTATTTCTGTGGTGCCTTTGTATAATGTGGTACAAGGAGACATTCAGCTTCTGTTCTACTTCTATTTTTATTAATGTTATATTTGGTAAAGCTACTGACACAGAAAGTTAGGAGGAAGCGCTGCTCTGTGTAAAGTATGCAGTCATTTTTGTACAAGTGAGAGCAGTTTACTACACAAACTGTGGGCTTTAAGGGTTAGCATACTGAAGACATTTCCATAATGTATGTGTTTCTTAACAGCATTTCTTCAGACATAGTAAACAATTTTCTTTCATTAACTGAGAAAATCAGTTAATGAAGGATACTTAATGACTTCTTTCACAAACTATGGAGGACTGAATGAGGTAACTGGCAGCTGGTAAAAGAAAATGCAGCAGTGGGGTGGAAAAGTGAGTGGTGTATACAAAGATGACAACTTCCTGACCTTATGAAAAATAATTGAGGGTGGTGTCCAAATTTTTTGTTAATGTCTAAGAGGATTTAAAATATTTAATACTTTTACAAAATTTAGTTTATCAGACACTTCTGGATAATGTATTACTATTAAGTCTTATAATTATTCTAAGTACCCTATATTTTATCAGCAAAGTTACTTAAATCTCTAGGTAAAAGTTTATGAAGTATGTCCTATATTTCATAAACTAGGTTGAGGGTTTTCTACCCTGCCCTATTCTCATGTTAAAATACTCAATGGAATAAACTGTAAGTGGATATGAATCACAGTGGCAAGCCCTGAATATCATAACCTTTCAAAAGTATCTCTTCCATTTGTGACATATCAGAATTAATGAGCATGAAAATAAAATGCCTGAGGCTGAAGTCTCATAAGAGGATACATGGACCTTCACTGCCTGATTTTGTAAAGACTTTCTTTATCCTTTGGTCCAACACAATAGCAGAGGTGTTAGTAGGTCAGTGCCGTGTGTGTGTGTGTGTGTGTATAAATGAAATCGGAAATTGCACACAGTTTATTCAAGAATGAAAGTAGACCTTGTTTTAATATTTGCTATGGTATTTTCTGGCATAGAAACCAGCTTCATTCCTACGAATAAATCATAGTTGCTGAAGTTATGTTGTTGAGAACTAATGATAACTTTCCTGAGCATTAGTGGGAAAATAAAAATAATTCTGGACAATTAATTTTCTAAGAAATGTTTGGTATTTGTATTTTAAAATAGTTTTTCTTTTTTTTTTTAAAAGATTTATTTATTTATGCATACAAGCACTGGGGTACAGGCCAGAGGTGGGGGGGCGGTGAGAGGATTCACCACAGAGAGCAGGGAGCAGAACAGGCAGATCAACAGAAGTACACTGCTGAGGGGAGCAGTGGGCACAACAGGAGAGGTCTGCCGCGCCATGTGGGTCCCTTCCCTGGCCGGCAGCAGGGATTGACCTCGTGCTGCAGTGGCTGCGGTTTGCTTCATAGTGTGTTGCTTAACCCACTACGCCGCCAGGGAGGCCCTAAAATAGTTTTTCTTTTAAAGTCTAAAATAATTTTCTACATCTGCATTGTACTACCTGAACATTCTCTTGTTCCTAATAACTACGTCTACATTTTAAACAGGCCTTGTAATACAATTTAAGAAAGAACATATTAAGATTTCCTTCAAGTATCCTTAATTTCTTGTCAGCAATGAGTGACTTCAATCTTCAGATAGAAATGCCTTCTTCAAATAAGCAAGTAATGAGATACATATCACAGTTCTGCACATTTCCAATGTTTAATGAAAACATGCTTAGATTGCTCTATTCCTATAATGTCATACAGGATGCATGATATTTTAATCACTTTCTGAAAAACTGGTAAGTGTAATTAAAAAACTAATTGCTTTAGTATTTATGTGTATGATTAAAAAGAGGTTTATTTGGAAAAAAACAAAAACACAGTAACCTTATAGTCCTTAATATTGATAGATTTTAAACATGAATAAATATTTTTCAGGCCTCCCTGGTGGCTCAGAGGGTTGAGTACTACACTGTGAAGCATTCACAGCACAGCAGCACAAGGTCAATCCCTGACCAGGGAGGGGACCCACATGGTACAGCAGACCTCTCCTGTCTCCCCACTGCTGCTCGCCTCAGCAGTGTACTTCAGTTGATCTGCCTGTTCTGCTCCTCATTCTGTCTCTGGTGAATCCTCTCACCTCCTGTGACTCTGGCCTGTACCCCAGCTTTTGTAAGCATAAATAAATAAATCTTTGAAAAAGATATTTTCCTAGGTAAAATTCAGATTTTATAGGTTCTTGGAAGAAGAGAGACAAAATAATTAATGATTATATTTTAGAATTCACTGATTTCATTACAGTCATCTTTATCCTTCTACAAAAAAAGTATTAAATATTTTCAAGTGACAATAACATTAGTGAAGGAATAGTGTGGTGTTCATATTTTTGTATTTTCTCTTGTTCAAATACTATATATGCCTATTATATTATGCATTTTACAATAATGAATCTATGTTAAGTATGTATACACTTTAAAAGATTTGTCATTAGGAAAAGTGGAACTCCCTCTAATCACACAGTATGAGATCTTTGTAAATAGCTGCTTTAATGTTAATCAAGAAGTGTGGATAGTATCATGGTGGTAATCAGTAATCAACTTTTGATATAGAGCACTGATTATTTATTTTATAAGAAATTTATGTGAACATACACACCACTGATAATCTCATGAATTAAAATAATAATTAGCTGTTAACTCTTGCTGATCAAATGGTGACCACATTAAATGAATTGTGAAATATGAAAAATATTCTAGTTTTTCTAAACATTGAATTCATCATTTTCTTTTTCATATAACTATATAGTTATTTGCTCTGGATCAATAATGAAATGTCTAATTTTCTCATCACAGCAAACTTTATTTATAATATATCACATCAAAATCTCATGATCCTCAGTAATGTGAACTTAGCTCTATAAAAAACAGAAGTTGTGTTCTTCTCTACTTACTTGAATCTGACCAACGAAATATTGTAAATGTCACAATATTTAGGTTAGTAGTGAGCAAAGGTGTTAAATGACCTAGAAGGCTGTATTTTATGGAAACCCTATAAAAAATACAGTTGTCCTAAGAAAAAATATTTTATATAAAAAAAGGAATCTACTTCCCATGTAGTCTTTAGAAAATGAGATAAACTACAGAGAGAAAGAGAGAGAATCTCTCCAAGATGTTTAATGATGAGACCAGGGAATGTATCTACCAGATTCAGGCACTCCATTTTCTACCACATGACTGGATAATGAGCAAATTAAATTTTTATTTTAAACAACTTATTTTTGGCCCCATAGTTACTCAGCAAAATATATCTAGGACACCTATTCTCCCATAGAAGAAATACAAAAATTCAATAAAAATTTAGGTGACTGAACTATTAATAATAGAGAGTAGATTTGTCATTCAAATTAAATAGTGTAATATACTTCACTTCTTTCTTAACTGGTTTATGTATAGATATATGTCCATACAGACACATGCATACACACACACACATTTTTTCTTTATTCTTTCAATAACTACCCTTTTCCACAATGGATAGCATCAACATTGTTACTGTTCTGCATCAGTTTTGTAGGTGTAGGCCAGAATACCAGTAATACCCCACTTACCCTGGATAAAGTGATTAAAGTTTACACAAAACAAGATAGTAAGAATATTTTTTATAGGGAAATTACCAATTCTAGGAAAGTGGAAATCTTTTTTTTTAATATAACTGAGCACTAGGTGATCCTTAGGCTGTCAGATTATATTTAAGGTTCATATATGGAGAAGGTCTACACAAGAATTAATTTTTTAAGATATAAAATGGATCAAAGTGTATAAGAAAGAGATAGACAGCTAATGACACCTTTGAACTGCAGGACCCAGCCTTGCCTTAAGCAAGACTTTCCCTTTGATTTCACAAACATGCTATCCACAAGATATCATTTTTTCTTAAACTAGTTAGAATTGATTTTGTATTACCAAAACCTAAAATTCCTAACAGAGCAAACTATATGGAATATGGTGTGATATGTGAAGATGGAAAGGAATATTAATGGATATCCTTCCCACTATGAAATTATAATCAAATTAATGTTAGCAATTGTATAAATATTCAAATAAAAATAGTTGTTGAACATTCTATTATTTTTAAAATGTAAGGCATGTAGAAATACACATGTATGACCTTATATTATACCTGTTCTCAAGGAACTAACAATATATAGCATTTTGTGTAATTAGATTAAATGGCATAAATAAAAATGTAGGGTTTCTATGAGTATAAATGTCTTTCATTTCAAGTGTATGAGATTATGGGTAAAGACTGCTATTCCCAAGGGAACATATAGTTGTTAACATTAGGATAATAATTACAATAGGTGTCCTATTCCTCTTCTCTCTATATGTCCAGTTGAATTTTTTTTCTTTCCACTGTTTGACCTCTATAGGGCACATGTCTAAAGAGAGCTGTCCACATAACATTGCTGTTTGTTTTTTTTTTAAATACATACAGCGATACTGCAAGAAAAAAAATGTCTAAATTATTTAATTTTCCCAATGATCTTTAGTATGGAAAGGGGGAGTTATAAATGACAGTATCAAATTCATGTAAGGGCATGTATTCTTTATCCACCATCAGAGCTAGCAGAATGACAACTGAATGACTCAACAGAATGACACATACATTGCAGAATAAGTTATGTTATCATTTCTACTACAGAGTAGATGTTTGTACTTAACAACGCATATTTGCCCCAGCTGAGTTAATTGCTGCTCACTAAATTAGGCATTTTAGTATATTTTTCTTCTTGATGAAATATTCTAAGACTTATGACTTGCTCCAATCTGGATCACTATTCCCCAGATTAACTGCCCAACTGACATAGTAAAAACATCATTAATAAAAATTTATCATAGTAATACAAATGCATATTGTGCTTAGTTTTCTCTAAGCTTCACCTTTGATAGTTCAATCATTGGAAGAAAATATATATGAAGATTTTAGGAAATACAGAAAAAGTGATTTTCTCAAGACCAAGTAACAGAGGAAGGATTGTAACTAAACAATCTGTTTTCATAATCCTTGTAGATTAAAAAATGACTTAAATAATAATTTCAGAGATATAAAATATTGGCAGTTGCTGTTTTATTGTTCCCTTCCTGCTTTTTGAGAAATATGATTGACATATCTATAATCCACCTGGACTTGCAGGTTGGGCTTCTTCCAGTCAACAGAATTTCCTTGTAGACTCTCACTGAGAGATTGAACTCTATAAATATAACTTTTCTTAAATATCTTCTTCAAGTGCACTTGCTTACTCCTATTAGGGATGTTGTGCATGGAACCTAAGTATCAGTATATCCAATGGTATTATTTTATTAAAGGATTTATTTCATTTTCACAATCAGTATGCTCCTTTTACATTAGACAATATTTGACAATGCTTTTGTCTGAAATTTATAGGTATATATCTCCTCCCTACAATTCTTCAAATAATATTCATAAAATTTTTCTCCAATTTGCTAACTGTACTCATATTCAAGATTACAGATATTTAATTCTCCTATCAGTCCTTTTTGTTATGATCTTTCTCTATAACCACATTGATTACATATTATCTCATTGCTTTTGTACCCTTATCTGTTTCTCTTTAGGTGTTCATTGTACACACACATATTCACTAAATTCACATCTCTGTATCTTATTCCTGAATTTGAAATTACATATCTCTCATATTTATGAGATCCAAATTTATATTTCTAAAATACTTATATATACATTTAATGAGTGAAGCAAACAGACATATCCCAAAACAACTTAGACTCCAAATTTCTATACTTAAATATATGCTATATATCTCCAGGTATCCAAATATTCAATTCAATTATCTGGATTCAAACTTCATAGGCATTTCTTGTCATCCTTTTTATTTTTACTTACATCCAAATAGTTACAAACTGTATTGATTCTGTCTCAGTAAAGTCTTTCTAAATCCCATTATTATAATTTCAGTTAACTCTTCTACTTCAATAAGATTACCTTATTCCTACCACAGATAACTCATAAGTATACAGATTTTTCTGAAAAAGGAAGATTTTGAATATTTGAAAAGATGTTCTATCATTTCAGATAAGTTAATTTTTTTTATATTTTAAGTTTGCAGATAAAACCATTAAATACCCACATTATGTATAATCTTGTATAGTTATACACTATCAAAAATAGTGAGGTGGGTGCCTCTCTAGTGGTGCAAAGGGTTTAGCCACAGCACTATGAAACTATCCACAGGCAGTTACTGCAACAAAAGTTAGATCCCCAGCCAGGCTGGGAAGTGACCCATATGGCACAGCAGACCTCACAGGTTTTGCCAGTTGCTCCACTCAGCAGTGTATTTCAGTCTATCTGCCTGTTCTCCCTACTCTGTCTCTGGTGAATTCTTTCCCCATCCCCCCATCTCTGGCCTGCACCCCAGCTCTTCTTCTATGCATAAAAATAATTCTTTAAAAAAAAGTAGTGAGGTGTTTGCATATATGTTTACATATCCTTTGTTTATCCTGCAAGTTCTTCCTAATTTCATGAATGAATTTTAATTCCTAGGAAAATATAGAATCCCTAAGCATTTTTAAATTTAATTTTTAGTATTAATTAGAAGTCATCAAGAATGCTGATTTTTTTTCTTTTCCAAATAGTTTCACAATTTGTATAAATTCTGTGTATAATTTTTGAAATATAAGTGTAAAATACAAAAGTAAACAAATGAGAATAAATTAATACACACTTATTCAAGTAAATATTTACCAAGTTTTATGGAATTTTAGAATTGAACATTGTTTTCCATTGTAGATTGAAGGAGAAAAAAAAACATCATAGATGTAATTGTCTAGCTAGGTACCTTTCAATCGACTTGGTTAAATAGAATTAAGAGCAAACCGCAGCCACTGCAGCATGAGTTTGATTCCTGCCGCTGGCCAGGAATGGGGACCCACATGGCGTAGCAGACCTCTCCTACCTTGCCCGCTGCTCCCCTCAGCAGTGTGTTTCTGTCGGTCTGCCTGTTCTGCATCTGCTCTATTTGGTGGATTCTCTCACCACCCCCACACTTCTGGCCTGTACCCCAGCTCTTGTATGCATAAATAAATAAATCTTTTTAAAAAATAGAATTAAGAGTATAAAATCTATGTAAATGTTAATTTAAACCATTATGAATTCCACATCCTTCAGTATATGGTATATTCAAGTATATAACATTAAAGCAGAAGTGTTTATGAGATTCATTTAGTGTACATGATTCCTTCTTTTAAATTTATTTCTAAAGTATAAAACATTGTGAAAACATTGTTTAAAGTTATAAAATCTTAGTAACATGATCTTAGTAACATGGCAACTAATTATCTATTAAAGATTAATACAAAGATGCCATAAAATAATGACATTATTTTCTTTTTTATGTTGATTACAGATGTTATTTTCTATATACCTAACATCCCTATTTTAAGATTAGGTTAATATATTGCATATGTCATTATTGTGTTTCTGTGCCCTAATAATTTAATAAATCCTATAATAATGAAGCCACTTTCATTTTGGAGACTGGAGTGAATTGGCCCTTTGTTAAATGAGAAGGAAAATCTGTTTATATTCAACAAATGTACACTTTGACAACAAGTAATTCCACTTTAAATTAACTAATTAAATGAGAGGATGTATCTTTTATATGAGACTTACTGCTCTTCAAGCAATACAGAAAAAGTAATCATACCCCTCTTACATTGTTTTGGGAAGATTTCAGTTGAATGATTTCTGTCATCCTTATAAATTTTACATGTATTTTTATCATATCAAATGCTAAAGTCTACTGACTTTCAATATTTTTCCCTTTGATGTAAAGCAGTAACAAATATGAACTAGTTATAATTTACAACCCTAAAACCATTTGATGTAGATTTAAGTTTATTGTTACTAGATTGTTACTAGAATGCTGAAATGCTTTCTCAGTTCCCAAACTAATGATATAGGCAGTAGAAACTTAATCTTTACCCCCATTTTTATATTTAGCTTAAAGTATAACGTGTAGTCACTATAATTACTAAAATTCTTTGAACTGAATCTATTCTTTTCTTTCCTCTTTTTTTTATATCCATCTCAAAAAAATTTTGATTAAAATTTCAAATCTCTTAACAAAATTTATTTTTGCATAGTTCTCCTAAGCTTATAAAAGTTCCTATGGGGTTTTGTTCAATTAAAAATATCATATGAGAGAGAACAAATTTGGGTGGAATTTCTCAGAACATTTATTCCTAATTATCAGAAAATGTTACAAATAAACTACATTTGCACTTGGGACAAACCTAAATCTGATACGTTAAAGTAGCAATATGAGATATAGTAGACATTTAAAACTTTTTTAGAGGCACTTTAAAACTGCTTAGCTTTCAGGGGACTGGGTTAGAGTTGTGTTGCCTAAGTAGAGAAAATGCATTAAAGAATAAAATCTTAGGGGCCTCCCTGGTGATGCAGTGGGTTAAGAAATGCACTGTGAAGTAAACCTCAACCAGTGCCACAGGAGTTCAACCCAGCTGCCAGCCAGTGAGGTGATCCACATGGCACAGCAGACCTCTCCTGCTAGCCCGCTGCTCCCCCTCAGCAGTGTATTTCAGTAGATCCATCTATTCTCCTCCCTGCTCCTTCTCTGGTGGATCCTCTCACCCCCTACATCTCTGATCTGTACCCCAGTTCTTACATGCATAAATAACACTTTAAAAAATTAAAATAAAGAATAAAATCTTAGTGAGAAGTGATGATTATTCAATTGTCTTAGTGTCCTAGAAAATATTGACCTTGATATCACACAGAGATTTGAGAAATTAAAATTAACATTATATTGGTAAGTACACAGAACTGAAATAATTAAAATTAGATTCATGAGCAAGACATTTCTTTAAACTTGGGCTACAACCACAGGACTATGAAGAATTATTGAGTCTATTTTATCCTCAACCTGGGGGCTCTTGTCAAATAAGTTATAGTGGCATTCTTCTCTAACTGAGATTTAGTTTAAATTTATTCTTATCTATTAGCCTGTGTTGTTCATCATTTAAATACTCCATTGAACACACACATTTTCTAATTTCATATGAATTCAAAAGATATATTACCATGAATGTACCATGATGCTGTGGCTCAATATTTTAAGTAGTTCAATTTAACTCCTCATTCCTTGAAAAAAAAATATTTTAGGAAAGAAGATTTTTAAAAAATTAAACTATATTTTTATGGAATGACAAGTATACTGAAATGCCTATCTATTTATATTTAACCTAGGATGTTAAATCCCAAGTACATAAAAGAAGATATAAGGACAATTCAAAAAAATAGGTGCATTACTTGATGTACTAAAACTTCACTAATTTTAGTAACTCTAAACACTGGCAACTTAGGTAATTAGAACAAAGAACCTTATGGTACTTCAATGAACTAAGACAGTAACATGGTGTAAATACTAACCATTGCAAGACTTTGAATATTTTTTTTCAGTTTTTAATTGTATAGTTAAATACATTTTGAAGCTCTTATCTTCAACAATTACTTCAGTTCATGAATTTTATCATTATCTTTATATCAAGCTAGTGTTGATGACCAATATATTTATAAAGTTACTTATAATTTGTTTGTTAGACTTCCATAGATTTTGAACCAAAAATATGAGAAATATGAAACATGTCTTTCATGTACAAACTTAAGCATAAAAATTACGATCCAAATTGCTCCCAAATTAATGTCAAATACAACTAAGATACCTAATAAGGTTTTTCATGACCTTAACCCTGGTCTCTTCACTTTATTTATAGTGACAGCTGTGTTTGTGATCTCCAGAACTAGTTTCCCTCTGTGACAGTTATTCATTCATTTCTAACTAAGATTCTCAATCCCATCTCCACCCTTGTGCATCATCTGGTTAAATACTTTGTCCATCAAGATTTGGTTTCTGATTTCTTTTTCTGTGTGATTCTAAGGCACATGTACATTCCAAGATTAATTAGTGCATCCCATTGTCCCTATAGGAACATCCTCAGCAGCTAACATAGTGTATGGAATGAAGTAGTGTTGCAATATTCAATATATCTCGTTATATCCCAAAGAAATAATTGTACAAAACTGATACTCCGTGTATCAGTAAAAAAAGAAACAGTTTGGACTGGCACTCCCTGTGAAGTTTGCTTGTTTGTTTAAAGCTTAATTTCTGAAGGACTGTTTGTTCATTTACAGAAAGGGTTGTATATGTTGGGTATATTTTAATATTCCTGCTAGTTATTTTTTAAGTTTTCTTTGGAGAAATATATTTGTCCTGTATTCATTTTTAATTTTTTTATACTCAGTTATTTTTTTCAATTGAGGCAACATTATTTTACAGTATTGTATATGATTCTTAGGTACAAGTGCACATCTCTTTTCATATGTTACCTTATCACACTCAAAACCAAGGCAGTCATAGTCTTTCACCATAGTCCATTCCTCCCCCTCCTCCCCACCCCTACTCTTTGCTGTCCCTTTTTCCATCCATTATTGTTAAGTTTACAGACTGATTTCTATGGTTTGTTTTTGGTTTGGCTTTGACCCTTTATTTTGTTTTTCTATATTCCACATAGGAGTGAAACCATCTGGTATTTGTCTTTCTCCTTCTTATTTATTTCACTTAGCATAATCCCCTGTAGTCCCAACCATGTTGCTGCAAATGACAAGTTGTCTTTTTTTTTTTTTTTTTAAATAGCTGAGAAGCAGTCCATTGTGTATACATACAACTTCTTAATCCACTCATCTGTCTTTGAGTACTTAGGTTGTGTCTATACCTTGGTTATTATAAATAGTGCTGAGATGAACACAGGAGAACATATGAACCTTAGTATTAATGTCCTTTACATTATTGGGGATTGCTGGATTATATGATAGGTCTATTTTTTATGTCCTGAGAAACTGTAGCTACTGCAACAGTTAACATTCTTACAAACAGTGTATTTCATACAAGGGGTGGACAGCCAAAATATACAGTATCTCATACAAAATTAAAAAAAAAATAAAGAATGAGCAAGAGCTAACTAGACACTTCTCCAAAGAAAACAAGAGAGACAGCAAGCACATAAAAAAAATGCTCATCATCACTTATCATCAGGGAAATGCAAACCTAATCCTCAGTGAGACATCATCTCACACCTATGAGAATGGCCCTCATATCAAAAAGAATAGACAACAACTACTGAAATAGGTGTGTATAAAAAGCAACTTTGTATGCAGTCGCAGGGAATCTGTGAGACTTTCAGAGTGGAATTTAGATCAGCAAAATGATATTTACATGAACTTTAGATGTTCAGGGAGGATATGACTGATGTTTCACAGAAGGACAGGCTTGAGTAAAAACTTAAAAAGGATTATAATCTGGCAACATAAATGAAGGACATGTGGGAATATTGTGTGGACTATTAAGAGGAACGGTGTAAATATTTTTCAGTCAGTTATTTCAATTAGATATTTTGGATCTTGCATTAGATCCTCAGGTCCAACCATAATATTTAAAGAAGTATCACAAAAAATATGAAAATTATAAAATCATAGAAATAGTGGAAAAGAGAAAGACACTGTGGAAGTCACATGAGATTACCAGCATACTGAAACCCCACCACTGATAACAGAGTACAGCATGGAGATGAGTGACAGCTCTCAAGCTAGTCCATTGGAGGCCCCATTTATACCATCATATTCTTCTTTTGAAAATCTAAGTGAATTTGTTTATATAGGTTATATATTCCTAAATTAATAAATCTAGAAATAAAAATGTATGGTATTTAAAATGCTCATTTATTCATTTAGAAATATAAAAAAAATCCACTGCAACTTAACCTAAATAACGTTTTTAGTTTTTTGTTTCTAAAATATAACTATATTTAAACTATATAAAATAATTCAAAATATAACTAAAATTTTATAAACAAAATAAAATTTATTTATGTGAATAACATTATTTGCATATTTGAAATTTTTAATGAATAGCTATAGAAGCTAGCTAAATTCTTATCTATTTATGGATCAATCTTTGGCCATTAATGTAGTGAAATATAATGAAAATTCTGTCCACAAAGATATGCAAGTAGAAATGTGAAAATCATGAGGACCTCAAAGATCCTCAGATCAAATGTTGAGAATCACTGTCATAGAGGAATTTCTGAAACTAATTAAATGACTTTTTAAAATAATTGAATTGTTAGGTAAATGATAGTGCTAAGAATTTCATCCATAGATTTTATTTTTTTATTGTTCCAGGATTAATTCCTCAATAAAAATATTTTTCACTCTCTCGTATAAACCCTGGAATATACCTGAATATTCATTAAATAAATTTCATGCCACTACAAGGATTTCAATCAACATCATCAAACTCCAGAAAAGTAGTTTCAAGAACAAGGTTATGTATTTGGACTCCTTCCATTTTAACAAACCAAAGACAACACAACAGAATTATGAGGAACTTTCACTTTACCACCATTAGAGTATCTATGCTTATCCTGGTTGTACAAACACAAATGCAGGTGACATTGTCACAGAGGCACAATGCTAGGTAAAAGAAGTATTTGTTTCTGCTATCCCACACCTTCCTTACCTCCAATGGGCCTTATTTTTCTGGGATATATGTTCCCATCCCTATTGTACCCATTACATTCTCCCCACTATATTATTGCTTATAATTTAGTTAATTATGTCTCATTAACACTGTATTATATGTCAGTATCACCCAGGGGCTTTATTTCTTAGGCACAGATGGATCATGTCTGTTGACTTGGCAGTTCTCTTGTGACACTTGGCAAATCCAACATTGTACAATACTGACTTTCTCCTTGGAGGATTTGTATTAATCTCCTTGATTAAATAACTGAATTTCTCCTTATATTAATTTGTATATCCTATGTATTTCCAGAACCACCAATATTAAATACAACCGCCTATATTTCAAACTTTTGTACTTACATCTATCTATCCATTCACACACACACACACACATATATATAACAGGATGGTACACATTTTAGAGATGACACAAAACATTCATATATGATCAAAGTATCCATGTGAAATAACCTTGTAAGACATAATAAGAAAGTAAAAAGTTATGAGAATGAGTTTCTATAAAAGTAAAAATATAATTTCCTCCTTAAAACACATGATATTTTTTTCTGTTTCAGTTGTTGTCCTAAACATTCCATATTTTTCCTTCAAATATGTCATATTAATCACATATTTTGTCACCTCTTATTATAGATTTTCAGAATTCTGCTTTAGATTGAATGTTTTTGCCATTCTATTTCTTTAACCTTAACATTTATGGAACTTCATCTTGAGTTTATATTTGCAATTCTTTACCCTAGTGCTAATAGGCAACATGACCAGAAATTTTCACCTCGGTATCTTTCTAGCATTCAATCTTTGCTTTATGTTATCATTCAAATTAGATTGCAGACTCTTTACATCTTCCCATAAGTATATTAACAGTATACTAACTGTTATTTTTATTTCTACACTGAACAGCTCTCAACTTATTCAGACACCCACCTTTTTTAATCTTCCGAATTGTGGATGTGCATTATGCCATTTTATTATTTATTTATTTATATTTTTATTAATATAATTTTTAAAATTTACATATACTTGCCATCAATTGTAATCCCCACACATTTTATTATTTAAACCCCTTAATATGACTTATAGTATAATGATCAGACCTACGGATGTTAAAATGTCTGGATTTCCATTTAGTTCACCCACATTTCTCTTCCTTTATAACCCTTTATTCAAATAGCTAGAAAGCTGAAAGAAAACAAATGAGAATCTGTTAATTAAAGGTGAGCCAGTGACAGAGTAAGGACAAGTGGTGAGTTTCAGCTGCTATGCAGGCAACTTATATGTTTAAAGCAAAGTAACTTTTGATAGTTGGTGGTGGGAGAAAGGAAAAGGAGAGGCAGGGAGTTTTGGTTCCATAAAGATGAAGACATATTTAGGGTAGCATTTCAAGCCATTGTCAAACAAAACACAACATAACCAGAAAACTGCAGAAGCTTCAAGAGGGAAGTCAGATAAAATTACCTATGAGTAAAGCCATAAATAATTCAAACTGAATGAGTCAAACTAAAGTGTTTGAACCTGGGGGCTATGCTCAATATCTGAATCATATAGCTTTGTAGGAAGACAAAACATCTTCAATCTTTTATTTGGCCAGCACAGAATAGAATGGTGTAGGGTAAACGGAAGTTATCAGGTTTTTCCACCCCCCTACCATTAGTGCCAATGATTGACACCTGCGGTCCTGCATGCATATCTAATAAAGACACCTGGAGTAGGGTGTGAGCATGCATAGGTGGACGCACCTGGGCTGAGACACAGGGCATATAAGGGTGGCATCACAGGGATGCCAGCATAAGAAGTAAGAAGAGCAGAGCAGAAGTGTGGAGACATAGCAGCAGTAGAAGCACAAGAAGATCAGAAAAGCAGAAACCAGAGAGTAAAGATTTCCGGGGGCTAGGAAGCCTGCCAGCCTCCTGGGCCCCCAACCCCCCTGCCTGTTGTGTATCAGGTCACCTCTGATGCAGAAAGATTAATAAAGGCCACGCAGGACTCCTCCTTTACCCATCTGCCTGGATCATAGAGAACCTGCCCCGTGCCATCCTGCCCCTACATGTGATCAGGAGAGTGAGAGGCAGGTGAATAGTCACCTAAATGGAATGTATAAGTGGTCTTAAAAAGCGGTCACATGGAGCCTCCCTGGTGGCACAAAGGGTTAAGTCTCAGCACTATAAAGCTAGCAGCAGCCACTGTGGCACAAATTTGATCCTGGCCAAGGAGCTAACCCACATGGTACAGCAGACCTCTCCTGTCTCAGCTGCTGCTCCCCTCAGTCTGCCTGTTCTGCTCTCCACTCTGTCTCTGGTGAATCCTTTCACCCTGATCCCCACCTCCAGCCTACACCCAGTTCTTGTATGCATAAATAAAATACATCTTTAAAAAAAATGGCAACATGAACCTATAGTTCCTAAACAAATATTACAAAATAAAAAACTCCTTGAATTGGCAGAGTAAATTGAACCTACATAAAATCTTTGTCTAGAACTAAATTTATTGATGGTCAAGATTTACATACTTGAGTGTGGATATGTTTGTTTCACTGCAAAATAATATACACATTCGATAAGGTATTTACAACCAGTGATGGCATGAAATATATGATACATATATGCTATCACCCTTCCTAAAATTTGTGGACCTATAATGTTGTGATTGTTTTAGAAGAAAATGACCCAGTCAAGCAAGAAAAGACACATTTCATTCAGTCTCACAACCCACTGGAATGAGATTTCTTTGGACAAAGCATAAACCTGAGGTGATGCTAAATAGGAAGGATGATCTTCTTTTTAAAATGACGTGGTCTTTAAAGGGAATTATGTGAAAAGAATTAACTAAGAAGAAGAAAGTGAAATACGGGGTGATTTAGTCATATGGAATATAGAGAAACAAAACAAACAGGCAAAACTAAATCAAACCTTAGAAATCTGACTAGAACGGAGGCTTCAGAGAGGGAGGGGGATAAGGGAGAATAAACCAGGGGGTGGGCATAATGGTCTGTGGTGGGCCACTTATAGTGTCTTGGTAGTGTGTGGTATGGTGACATACATCTGCAGAAGTGAATCTGTAACTCCAAATCATACACACTGTTACAAACTAATATTATCTCAGTAAAATAAATACTATATTGAAAAATTAGTGCTTGGCAAAAGGTATGCAAAAAATAAAATTGTATTTTCCCATCTTATAATTGAAATGGGAGAATGTAATTGGCTACACTACCATATTATCAAGAAAAGATACAGATTTATTTTAGCTTTTACTTGTAGGTAACACAAGCTTTTAAATGTTGCTAATGTTTGCTTTTCTTTTTCTTAAAATTTTCCCAAGGCAAAACACATAATACATATAATGAGTTAGAAATGATCATCATTCATTTACAGCTTCTCCAGTTAGAGTGAAATACTGTTGTTTTTAGGCCATTGCATAATGGTGTTTCGGCATACGAGGATTGAATAAAGTAACACTCAGTGCCAAAGTTAATGTATCAACTTCAGGTAGTTGCTTTGTTGAATTTTGTTAAATATTCTTGAGCTTCTCTAACCCTCTGAGACAGACTCAAATGAAAAGGAATTTAATTAGAGTGTGCTGGGAATGTAATGTGATACATTAAGTTTTTATTAAGAACCACAATGTTATTGGTTCTGAAATTATCTCTTCCAATAAACAAAGTACACATATGTGTAGATAAGTAGTGTGAATGTAAAGGGAGGATATCAGAAAACACTAAATTCAAAGATAGTTTATCTCACCAAATGATTTTGAAAAGAGAGAGTTTTCTCATACTGTATAAAATTCAGAAATGTAGTTCTTGTTTCATTTTGGAACCTCTGTACAAGAGCAGTTATGCTGTCTGTGCCCGTTTTAGTCTGTGGAATTCAGTATTCCTGTGATTAATTTCAAAGGCGCATTGGTCCAGGGTTATTATTAGGTTAGTCTGTTAATGCAAAATCTGTCAAGAAGGCCTTGAAGTGGAAATCACACAGATGCATACAAAGCTCTAGTTTAAAATACCTTTAACCTAGGGATTTGATTATTTTAGTTTCATTTTGTGATGGAAGATCAAAATTAAGATTAACTCAATTGACCTGTATTTTTACCAGTATGTAATATTTTGGGGGGAATAAAAAGTCTGCTATATATTAAGCATTTATATTAAAAACAGATAAAATGCATATGAATAATAACAATCAAAATAAGAGATAAATCTTGCAAACAGCAAAGTGAAATTTTAAATGCTGACTTTTAAATAGGTAAGGTGAGTTTTAAAATGTCTTCCCTGTCTCATCAGCCTCAAACACACATGTTATTTTGGTATTAGTAGTCATGCATGATCACCTGTTAAATAATAGCTGAAATTTAAATAAATCTACAATTCTGATAACCACCAGTACAAAGGTTTATCTGATTCATTTAGTTCATATAATTCATTATTTGAATTTCTGATTAATTATTTAATCTTACTTTTAATTTAGTACTATGTAAATATAGACAAAGCCATAAAATAACCAATGATTATAATCTGTCCTCATTGACTATCTGAAGCACATACTACTGGAATCAATGACTTAACTAGAATATTTTATATAGATTTTCTAGCCATTATTATGGTTAGTTTAAAAGAGAAAATCTCATTTTTTGACAGGAACTCCATGAAAAACACTGCCACTTCCTATGCTGTTCTTACAGTTAGAAAGTTTATTTTTCTGGAGAATATTGATTCATACTGAAGTGTCTTTCAAAGTGACAATTAGATCCTTCCTGGTGGCACAAGGGGTTAAGTTGAAGCACTATAAAGCTATCCACAGCCACTGCAACATGAGTTCTATCCCTGGCCAGGGAGCTGAACCACATGGTACAGCAGACCTCTCCTGTCTTGCCCTCTGCTCCCCTTAGCAGTGTATTTCATTGGATCCAACTGTTCTGCTCCCAACTCTGTCTCTGGTGAATCTTTTACCACCCCACCTCTGGACTACACCCCAGTTCTTGTATGCATAAACAAATAAATCTTTAAAAAGAAAATAAAAGTGAAAATTATATTTTGCTAAAAGTAAAACATTAAAATATATTTTGTGAAAACTTACAGATTTCTACTCTATTGCCCTTAAGAATTATTACCTTTAAGAATTACAGGTCCTTGTGATAAATAACTATTATTTTCAGCCTGTGTGTGTATGTATAAATGTAGAACACAACTAAAAAAAAAAAACACACAGTAAAAATGAGCAGACACTACAAAAAAGGAGTTAAACTAGCAGCATCTATATGTGTCTAGATATAGACATGCATATATATGTATATATATATGGTACTCAGTTCTTCATGACTTTAACTTTATATTTTTCTTTAGTCACAACATTAGCAGCTGTGTTTCTCTTTACTAAAGATCCTAGAAATAAATGCAGGTGTTCCTGGAGACAAATGCAAATGATATCAACTTCCTCATTTTTTAATCCACTGAGTGGTTAATTATGGAATGCTTTCTTTAGATCTTATTTATGTTAATAGTAATGCTTTACAAAATACATGCAGAGCAAGAGTTAAAACTTCAAAACAGTTCATGAATTATTCTTATCAATCTTGTCACTGTTGACAAATGTTCCATATGTTCACAACTTCCCATGCTTTGCTTGTTTTTAATGTGCTTTGAATATCAATATTTGAATAAGATCATCTCTAAATTTTAAAGGATAGTAAATTACAATGTAACTTTGTATTTTTTATCTCTGCATCAAAACTGTTAATTATAACTTTTATTATATTTAAATGTGTCTTACCTACTCTACCAAAATGAGAATAATTTAAGGCTAGGATTCAAATTTTAGACTGTTTTGTACTTTCAACTATGATTGGAGGAAATATTTTAAACTTTATTTTGAGGTAGTGCCCCCAAATTTTGTGAATGAGAGAAATGTTTAAGTATTCTGTATTGCACCCTCCAAAATTCACCAAGTAATTCTGGTTTGGAAATCTTGGAGAGTTTGTCTGCTTTGATAGAAAATGACACTTTGCCTTAATTCTTTCATCTTAAGTAGTGATGTTTAGGCAGTTTATGTAATTTTTGTGAGGGTAGTAGATTTTCTAAATGTAAAACATTGTTCTAGGTATAGAAATGCTAGATAAATATCAGTTATTTTATTAAGTGTAGTATTTTTACAGCTTATCATTGATTGAAATATGAATAAGTAGTCCTTAAATAATGTCTTTTGTTTCACTTTTTTAGTTATAAGGTTAATAAGAAAACTATCTTGACTTATGTCAAACTAATGGACCTGCTCTTATAAGCATTTTGCCTAAAGTAGCATTTTATAAGAAACTGTCATTGATGTTTAGCAAGGATTTACTGTATATGTTAAAAAGCCTAGCCAAATTTCCCTCCAATACAGAGTGATGTGAACAAACCCAGAAGGAACCATTCCAGTGAAACTAATGGACATAAAATATATGTGAGTCTGTCCCTTACTTTCCTGCTACCTTTCACACCAGGAACTCCAGTGGTGCAAGCTCTTATCATGGTGATTCAGTCCTCTAAATGTATCTAGATTTATATCTCTTCAGGACTGATTTGGAGAAATAGTGTAAGTTCTTTTCATGTTAAATTCACCCCTTCTCATTCCTTTTAATGTCTACAGTTTTCTGTTAAGAAATGAGTGAGTAAGTCCCAGGTTGGGGTGGTTTAAGGTGTATAAGTTCAGATTTGTACTCAACTATATTAGCAAAACTAATTTTTTCAGGACAGTTTTGCCAGGTGAAATACTATGTTTTTAATAGTACTTATCTCTGATTACCACAAAACTTTTTCAGAAGTGTGTGAGGAAACACTTGGAAAGCAAATGACTGGTCTAGGTTGAGGCAGTTAAGAAATGACAAATATTCAGCTCCACTATGAGGTGTAGGACTCAAAACTCTGTACTAGTTTCAAACATTTATAAGATATGGATAGCATAAGTGAAATAAAAATTCACATCCTATACTTTAACAAATGGATGAAATCTCATGGTCTTTCATTATGATTTTATCAAGGAAAAATAAAACAAAAATGAAAACAACAAAAGTACCTCTGGCATCAAAAACTGCAGTCTGTGAATAGAATTCAGGGGTTTTGTGAATTTAAGGGGATATAATTTTGCTTTCATTAACCTCTAACATAAATATGTCATTTCTTTCAATCACAAATACCAGTGATAAACTAGCTTAGTATTCACAAGCTTTGGAATTCAAAGACATTTTAATTTTAGCTTCATCAGCTATCTCAGATCAGTATTCCTGCTTATGACTATAATCTTTAGTTATTAAGGGTGTAGCTATATCTTATTTTACCACAGTAATGAAGAATGTTTTGTCATTTTATAAGTGGATTTAATGTATTTCATTTCATTAGTAGACATAGCTTTTATTTTATGTGTTTAATTAAGAATTATTCTGAAAATTTTCCAGAGCCTTCTGCAGAGTGTCAAAGGGGATCATATACAGAGAAACTGAAGACTCACTTTATTAGGGTACATTTTACCTGAAATCATGCAGTTTTAAGAAATAGAATACCCAAAACAAGAGTGATTTTTTTTATTTCAAGCAGCAACAAGCATTTGACTTTATATTTCACAGGGCTTGAAGGATAAAGCAAAAATATAGTTAACTCTTTACAAATTTAAAGTTTCCTTCATCTTACTAATAAGCTTGAAACAATTATAAAGGGCCAATATAGTTTCACCTTGGGCTAACGGATCACAAAGGACTAACAAAAAGAATATGTAAGATATTTTTGAGAATGTAGTTATTAAATATTTACTATCAATTTTAAAATAATGGAGAAATGGCTTCTGTAAATAACCAAATCATTTGTAGTCATCATGATTCTTTAGCCCCTGACAGATATAAAAGAAATATGAAGCTGGCAAATAAGTATATATAAAATGAAAAGAGGGCCTCCCACCAGAGAATGCAGTGGGTTGAACATCGCACTGTGAAGCATCTACCGCACAGCAGTGCAAGTTCAATCCCTGGCCAGGGAGGGGACCCACATGGTGCAGCAGACTTCTGCTGCTCCCCTAAGCAGGGTACTTCAGTCAATCTGCCTGTTCTGCTCTCTGCTCTGTCTCTGGTGAATCCTCTCACCTCCCACACCCTGGCCTATACCCCAGCTTTTGTATACATAAATAAATAAATCTTTAAAAAATAAGTAAAATAAAATGAAAAGAACCTGGATAAATAGTTGGGACTAGAGATGAGAAGAGAATGTCTCTTTATGAAACAAAAATCCAAATTTTATAACACATATGAAATGCTTTTTTACTAACTTGAATAATCATTTTACAGCACAGTATAGGGCCCTAAGATAGAAGATCCCACTTGCTAAAACAAAACTTGGGCAGTGACCAGAAATTTGGTTCCCATTCTATTCAATCTTGACAATCTTACTGTCTATGAAGCTGCTTGTCATGAACTGGGCATTTCAGAATTTGATAATAGAGAAGTTCACTGAACTGTAATGCACATTAAGAAATAGAGAATTTCTGTGCTACCATCAAGGAAAATGTCCTTTGGTTCCACTGAGATATGCTGTCACTAACCTGCATTAGACATAAAATGTAATATTGATTTTTAAATGCATTTTAAAATGTGTTCTTCACATACTACTTAGCTAAGAAATCATCTTTTATACTTACAATAAAAGTCTTGGTATTTCTACCTGAGAACACCAGCACAATTTTCTACATGAGAATTTTAGATCAATCTTCATTGGATCACAATGATTTGGTAATTTAGCTAATTACATGAAATTAATATAATCTAACATTTTATAGTAATTAATATTGGTGCTCTTTAAATCAGTTCCTGCTACCTGTTTCCAATTTCACTTGAACACTAGTATTAAAAATGTTTTTAAAATGTTTTTAATGTCTTTAAACTTTAAATTTTCATATGACATATTTCAATTGGCAAATTCGTCCCAATTAAATTTGACATGAAATTATCAAAAATATTTTAATATTCCATTGGAGGAAGTAAATCATGTGTGAATTGGAAAATGAAATTTGTCCAAATTAAATGAGACCCCATGATCACTTGCTTATTGTGTTTTTGTTGGGTTATGATAGAATTGCTGAAAATTATTATTTCCAGTAGGAAAACTATTACCTTTTTTTGTAATATTTTTAGTTATTATTTTTGCTTGTGCTTGTTTGCTTTCACATTTTGTAAATGTCTGCTAGGTATCAGGTTGATACTTTGCTACAGTGATCAGAGAGGAATCATGTTTTTACCAATTAGTTGCTCACATTTATTAAAGAAAATACATGACAAAACCATTAAAAGTTTTGCAACACAAAAATCACAACAAATATCACAACACAAAAATGTACATATTTTAATGCAAAACATCTGACTTTGAAGTTTAGAAGTTATATACAGCAAAACACACAGCAGACTATCAAGCTGCCATGAGAACTAACAAAATGGTAGTTATTTTGTTCTTTATATTTTTGTAGAATAATGATGTAAGAGAACGAATGAGAGAGCTTCCACTGAGTATTCTTGGGAAAGATCACAAAAGTGAGCTACTGAAACACTTTAGATGATTTGTAAGGATCAAGCAGAATTTGTACAGGCAAAAGAAAATGATTGCAGAGGTGGTTATGAGGAATTTTCATTTTTCATTGCAAAATACACTGTGCATGAAGTTCAGAGAATAGAGAAGATGATATTTTTGGTCCTGTATTCAAGGAACACTAAAGCTGCACTATGAACACAGAGAACATAAGCACAAACAAAGCTATGGGAAAAGAGAGTTGGTACTTATTTTGACCACTAGCAACATCAGAGTAATGATTCTAAAGCAATATTCCAATCTCAAGGAGTTTATAGACATCAGAGGATTGGCTGGCAAAAAAATTAACTGCCAGACTATTAAGATAGCCAGATACTGTATGAATACATATTTTTTTTTAATTGGTAAGGCAACCAAAGGAAGGATGAATGGATGGATGGAAAAGTGGAAGGACAGGAGAAAATGGTAGCTTTTTGGTGTGAAAAGGAGGAGTTGGATTTGAAAGATACTGAAACAGCAGGTCTTGATCTCTCTCTGCTTCAGACTAGAAAGCTGATAAAGTTCCCTGATAAATTCCTCTGTAAAAGATAGCATTGAGGTATGAAGTTATATGCTACAAATTATATGGTTTCATAAACAAATGGAAATCAATAAAATTTGATTTAAAAATATAACAGAGGGGCCTCCCTGGTGGTGCAAGGGGTTAAGGAGCAGCACTATGAAGTAGTTGCAGCCACTGGAGCATGAGTTTGATTCCCGGCCAGGGAGGTGACCCATATGGAGCAACAAATCTCTGCTATCTCGCCTGATGCTCCCCTCAGCAATCTGCCTGTTCTGTTCCCCACTCTGTCTCTGGTGAATCCTCTTACCCCCATACCTCTGGCCTGTACCCCAGTTCTTGTAGAAATAAATAAATAAATCTTTTTTAAAAAGCACAACAGAAATGAGCTACAGGAAAAAGAAAATAAAAAGGTATTCAAATATAATTTAAGTTTTACTTCTAGACTAAACAGACATATTTGTATTTTAATAAAGTCAGAATTAATATAACAAGGAAAAAGAAAATTTTTACAAAGTTTTGTACATTACTTGCTGAAAGTGTATAGCGCAGTAATTCAAATTAAAATTTGACAGCCTGAAGTTATAACCAAGAGCATTGAGTAAACTAATAGCTCTTTATATCAAATACTTAGATACAAAATTTGAATATTAATAGAGTTAATAGAAATAGATAATAAGTAATTGAAAAATAAATATTATAAAAATCAGTCAGTCCTGCTATCCAATTAACATTTTTAAAAACTGTGGAAACAAGTTGTTTTTAACCTTGTACACACAGTTTATTCCATAGGTCAGACATTCTCAACAGATTTTCTCCATGATAATTACTCTCCTTTAGTATGCATTACTAGTTCTCTATTGTCAACTTTCTTATCATTATATAAAACAGAACATGCTTTGATGATATTATGGTTTATGTTATTGATAATATATATTAGCTTCTTCATCATTCACAATTTTACTATGCCAAGCATACTGTTTATTTTAACTAATCATTATTTCTTTCATTGAAACACTTCTTCAATGAAGGAAGCAATCCTTTGATTTATATTCTGACATATATTCCTTACTGTGGATAATTATTCTAGTATGTTTTCCTATAATTATGGTTATGTCATCAGATTATATTTCAAAACAAATCTTAAAATCCAAATCATACATACTGATAATGTAAACCCTCATAATTCGGTTCTGTATTACTGTTTGTAAGTAGTTAAACTGAAAATATATCCTTTATCACCATTATATTTAAATTTCACATATACTAGAATGCCTATATTAGAAACATACATGCAATTATCACATTGCAATGGTAGTTGCCTTATTAAAAGTATTTGTTATATGACTTAGTCAAACTCTGAGCTAGGATATGCCTGGGAAATTGATACTTAAGCTAATAAATATGACACAAATTTGCTCTTTACAGGTATGATACAAATGCATATTTTTGAAGCAAGATATGATTAATATTTTGTCAGTTGTACTTAAGTACTCATTTTGATGTTCATCTTATTATACATTAAATAATACTTAATACACATTAAATGTAGTATGTGGAATATTTCACATTGTCTTCTGTTGGATTTAAATATGATTATTATTCTTTTCAAATATTGAGTCTTTGAAATGTATTATGCTTTGTATGTAAATTCTACTTACCTAGAATTGCTGTGAAGGCATCTATGAGTTTTTTCTTCAGGTATATTCATGACAGTGGACTTGCAGCAACTTGGAGGTGATAGCACTTTGTGAATTAGCTCCATACAGTATATCTCCAACAACTCTGCTTTTGATGATACAATGAATGGAGTCACTACAACAAATGAAGGAAAATATTTGATGCCAACAGGGCATGGTAGCTTGAGTCTCAGTATCTAGAACTTTCATGGGCCAGGCATATAAACATGCAGAACCCTAAAGATCAACTGAGTTACCAAGATTCCAGAGCTGCCTCTCCACTCTGAAGTAAGTGCCAATCCTAAACATAAGTTTTTGCTTGGAATGCACAGCAATGAAAATCCTAGGCTTGCTGATTTCCCTTGTCACTGAAGAAACTTGTGCAAACCTAGTGAAATAATGTAATGCACCCACAATAAATGCAGTTCAATGTTTCCTTCTTCTCTTATTTTAATTGATTGCAATTTAAAGATTATGTTTTATTCTTCATTTTTGAGAAAACTACATTTCCTCAAATTAACATTAAGGAAATAATATGACACATTAAAACTCATTTTAGGGAATGCTATTCTATGAGTTCTTGGAGACAATAAGAACTTTACACAGGAGGGTGAACTTGCTTTTATTAATTCTTCACTGAAGAAACCTGTAAAGATTTAGAAAGCCTGTAAAGATTTTGAAAAATTAATTCAACTATTGCAGTACCTATACATATTACAAATATATCACCTTACCAGTTGTGATGCTAAAAGTAAGCACAAGTGAAAATATTCCATGTTACAAGTGATGTGAATAAAACAAAATCATGTCCTGTAGTTGTCTAACTTACATTCTAATATGGGAACTGTGTAGTGGATTGCTAAACATTGGCCTTCTTATCAAGGAGCAACCCTAACACAATTTTATCTTTTTTGTATTTAATATTTATAAATTAACTATCAAGAAAACTAATATATATATATATATAAAATGGATATACTGAAAGAAAATATTTCCTAAATAAGTTTTTACTTGTCCTTTTTTATCCTACTAATAGGCTAAGCATGTAAATTGTGAAAACAAAGTCTCCTGATAAAATTGATTTAAATGATGATAAAATTCATTTTTTGCTTCTGTACATGTTTGATAGATCACCCTTGCTTCAGGTATATTTTCTGTCTCATTCACTGTATATGCCACATCAACTCCACTGCCTTGCTTTTATGGATAAGGTCATTCCTTCCGTATCTTTACAACTCAGAACAAGAACTGCACTCTAGATTTTAGAAGCTATATTCATACTAGATACTTAATATTCCCAATACTGTTTCAGAATTCTTTTTGAAAATTTTAAAAATAAAGAACAAAGGAGTATAAATAATAATAAAGCACATAGATTATCATATCCAGAATGGACAACCATTACTATTTTGCTATTTTCTAAGCACATTATAACTTCTTTCTTTCACCAAATAGTTGGAACATAGTTTTTTGAAAGTAACCTTTGAGATTCATTCAATATATATTATCCAGTATAAATATATGTTTAAAAAACTGTCTATCTTATTATAGATTTTCTTTGTTAATTTTGCTATTTGGGGTTGATTGTACATTTTTATCAACATCAATTAATTTTATATTAATGATATAGTGTTAAGAATTATTTTCTAACTTCACCTCCTTTGTTTACCCCCTTTAATTTCTGATTTGCTAATAACTTCCTCTAAATCCTCTGTAGCATACATATAGAAATTGCTTTTATAAGTGTTATCCTATAGTGATGAGAAAGACAAACTTCAGGTCTGACAGATGATGTTTAGTATCTGGTCTACTTTCCATCTCTAGGTGGTTATAATTCCCTGCTGAAAGTAAATATTTTTACATAATATTAACATCAGATGTAGATTAACTGTGCTCATAATGGGACAAAAACAAGACCATTCTGTAATCAAGAACCACAAAAACAAAAACACAATCCAAACACATCAAAGACCTACCATCCTTCTCACCGTTTTAACTACTGCTTCTGCAACAATTCTGATCAGCTTTATTCCTTTAAATTTCTCTACAGATATAATGAGACATCCATTCAGGTCACTGGATTCTTCCTGTTCTTTGACAACCATCACTCCAAAGCAGACTTCAGTTTCTTTAAGCCCTTCTTCTCTTTTGCTCCTTATGGCCCAAATCTCACAGAAGCACTTCCTAAGCCCTTTCTGATGCTCCCTTTTTCATGTGAGCACACAAACGCAGCTGTGGTTAGCTAAAGTGTGTCTGGTGGTCTTTGGACTTTTGATATTGATAGTAATGTTGAATATTTTGACTCAGTGCTTGGTCTTGAGTTTCTATCTGTGTTGTCCTTCTTTAGGGCCATATGCAAAGCTCTGAGAGGAATTCCTTAATTCCTGAATTCCTCACAGAATATCCATGGTTTCTGGCTTTTCACAGTAAACCTGGATCAGTTCTCCATCTTAAGAGAAACATTTAAAACTTGTTTATTATACCACTCTGCATGAAGAACCCAGCAGGTCTAACACTTCAGCCTTTCACCATTTTTGTTTTTATTTTTATGTCCTGCAGAGATGTTTATTTTCTCTGAAATTCTCATTAAACTTTTTGTTTTCTTCTGTTAGTATTATATGTTTGGATAAGGGAACAGTTTAATACAAGCACACTGAGCCATCTTGACCAATGGAGCTATGTTCATAGATTGAATTATTTTCCCCAAGTTCTTGAACAAAACCAGTTTAAAATTATTTACAAAATCAAAGTCTCTTTTAACAAACACAGACCTGCCTTTATTCATTCCCAACATAATGACTCTCAGGAATATGTGATGTATTGTTCCTGTCTATATTTTTCTACTTTTCCACACATGTGTAAACATGTATATCATTTTTTATCTTTTTAAAATGTACCTAAGTAGGGACCTCCAGGTAGCACATGGGGATACTATGTAGCAATACAAAACCACTGCATGAGTTTGATCCCCAGCCAGGGAGGTGACATGGCACAGTAGATCTCTCCTGCCTTTCAGTGTTTTCAATGTGTATTTCAGTCAATCTCCTTGTTCTGTTCCCCACTCTGTCTCTGGTGAATCCTCTTACCCCCCCATACCTCTGGCCTGTATCCCAGGTCTTGTATGCATAAATAAATCTTAAAAAGTTTATTTCTAAAAAAATATGAAAAATAAGATATACTTAAGTAGCAGTTCTGTGTACATCATTCTGAAAAATCATTTCTTCACTGGACAGTATAATCTCAAATCTATCGATACTTGTACTTATCATTTTAAGTATTTCCTTTTAACCTATTGCATCATATCCTATATACACAGACACATATGTATACTTCACCTTCATATTGAAGTACCTGTCATTTGTGTGTATCCAAGAGAAAGCACATATTCTAAAGTCATTAGGAAGTGTTCAAAATATCCTTTGGGCATGATTACATTTTCCCCAGAATTGTAACAGATTGGATATGCATGTATTTTCTACATTTATAAGGTTGCAGATATGCCCTTATGTAGTTTACTTTCTACATTGTTTTCTTCATTAGGTGATTTAAAATTTTTGTAGAGCAGGGGTATTTAAATCCTAACTTTCCTAGATTTTTGATTTTAATTATTTATCTGAATTTGAATATGTGAATAAATAATCTGATGCATCTAGTAATGTATTGACATCCTAGTAATCTAGGGCAAGGAATACTTAATAAAATCTTATATTCTATAGAAAATGTCTAACTTTCACTTAGGAAGGTCTTTAATTAAAACTTGTAACTTGACTTTAGTTTGAAATTTCAATTCAACATCTGTAAATCTACCTTCTACCTTGTGTTCTAACCAATGTTATCTTCTACCTTGTGTTCTAATCAATTTTATAAAAATCATTTCTTTTGTGAGAAATCTAAATGTAGATAACTTAGCTGGTCAAATGAATCAGAATGAATAAAAAGGCCACCAGTATGTTGGGTAGGCATATCTAATTAAATAGAAATACATGGAGGGAATATTGCATAAGGATATTCTTTGAGTGACAAAATTTAGAATTTTATTTTTAAAACTCTACATGCTAATTAAAGAGGCTGATTATTTAGTAGGTAATAGTCTATTTCCTTATTTCTTATTGAGTTTTTCTAAAGTGCATTCTTAGCTCTTGACATGTCAAAACATTCCCACAATGACTTATTTAAATAAAAATTTTTTTTTAATTTATAAATATGCAGCTTTGTATAAGAAGTAGAGGTAATTCCAGGTTTCATATAGATATCTTCTAACAAAAAGAGATTCTAGAACAATGTTCTTGGGTTTTTTCAGCAAATGGATTCTAGGAAGAAGCTATATAAATAACAACCTGATGATCATTGACACCAAAACATAGTGCCAGAAAGTAACTTCATGACAGTTTTACAGTGAACCCATAGACATGTTGGATAATTCCACTTTTCTCACAAAGGTCCCTGGTCAAACAAAATTCCAACTATTCAGAACTACTGTCATTTCCATATTTTCTGCTTTACATTCACTATATCAAGTTGTTCGTTGTAAAAAACGTGCACCTGAATTTAAAAAACTCAATGCACAAATCTCTAACTTTAAATTACAGGATATACTCTCTTTATATTCATTTTTATTACTAATAAATTTAGATTTACTCTTTTTGGTTCCGATTTGTTAGGCTTTTTCTTCACTTATTTTGCTTTTTTTCTGATGTTTGATTCTTTTTATTTTCTATTTTCACTGTCTATTAGAAATGTAACCATTTTACCTTTACTCCTTTTATAAAATTAAATTTTTTAGTTGTTTACAGGTTTTCATGTCTATATAACTTTGGGGCTACATATTTATTCCTGCAAAGTCACACATTCATCTCTCACTCTTCACCACCCTTTTGTGTCGATGTCCTATTCCTTCTTTACCCTCTTCCTTCCTCCCACTCACCTCCTACACACTCCCCACCCCCAATTCCTTCTGGTAACCAGTAATTTTTTCATTAAGTCTAAGGCTGGTTTTGCAGTGTTTTTCTAATGTATGTTTATTTATATTTTACTGATAAGGGAAACTATCTACTATTTGTTTTTCACATTCTGATTTATTTCACATATTATACTCTTCTCAAATAGTGCTTATGGAACAAAATGGATAAATATTGAGTTGAGTGAACTTTTACTCTTTTAATGATTATCATTTGATTATAACATATATTCACATAAAAGTTTCTAATGAGACTTTAGTTCCTTGGTTCATAACTGATAATTCCCTAATTTTTATTTTTCAAGATTTCTAAGGTAATATTCATATTTTAAATAATTATTGTTTCATAATTATTACCTAGATTTAATTTGCCAATTCTGACATTAGTTATATGTAGACAGTTTTGATGGCATTCTATTTTTTCCTAAAGGCTTCATATTTGAAAACAATTTACATTTTTAAATAAACATTTGTTCTTCTTTCTTGGACATTATCTTCCTACAATGCTTAAACTATGGATGTTTAAAAAGTGCTTTTGAATTTTGTAAGGAACTTCATTTTAGAATGCACTGTTAATTTAATCAAACACAAATTTGACCAGTTATTGATTTTTTTGTTGTTGTTAAAACTAATAATATTGTATCGCTGATAGGACTGGGCTTCAATTTAAAATATTTCTGAGAACTCATTTTGAATTTACTTTTTTTTCTGAACAAGTACTTATTAAGAGGTATCACTTTGTCTCTTACCCAAGTCTTAACTACTTTGGGACAGTGTACATAGATATAAGACCTAATCCATAGTATTGGACTCCAATACTCAACTAATTTAATATATTGATCTCAGTTTTATTTGCAGTACACCTTCAGATATTTTGTACCTGTTCTGTAACCATCTGTAGGTTCAGGAGCTCATGAGGCAGATTCTCTGGGATCCTAGCAGATGGGCAAAGGAAGAGTCATGGAGCCTTCAGTGACCTTTCAGGCTTTTATTAATCTTCTGTATCAGAGGCGACCACGTACATGGCAGGTAAGGAGGCCAGTGTGTCAGGAGACCGGCAGGTCTGCTAGACTCTGGTGAATCTTCCCCTGCTTCTGCTGCTCATTCTGCTTGTGGTATCCCATGACACCGCCCTTATATGCCCTTGTCTTAGCCCAGGTGCACCCACCTAGCATGCCCACACCCTACTTCAGGTGCCCACCATCAGGCATGTGTGCAGGAACACAGATGTCTATCATTGACACTAATGACGGTGGGCGGAAAAAGCCTGATAACCTTTATTTACCTTATACCATACAAGGCCAGCTAGGTTCAATTTTGGTTCAGGTAGCCTAAAAAAGAACCTTGGAGCCCTTGGCATCATCATCACAGCTTTTAAAATAGCACACAAAGGAAACTGTATTTCAGGGAGATAGTAACTTGAGCTCCCTATGAATCTTTATCTGTGACCTTCTGTGGGCATTCTCTCATGTGCTCTCATGGTCTCTTCCTGCTCAACTTCTCCTCTGGCTAAGTGATGCCGCCATTATAGTCCCATCCTTCAGACTGAGGTGTTCCACTTACACATGCTTACACCACACTCCAGGTATCCACCATCAGGCATGAGTGTCCCACGTCCAAACTCCCAAGTACTTTTTTCTGTATTCAAGGCCGCAGGAGATAGCCACAGAGGTAGTGACTTAGAAGACTGACCATCCTCACTTACCCTACAGTATCCAATCTAAAGTAGACAATTGTAAATCAATACTCCAAATATAATCATATCTAGCCCTCTGTAGTCCCCTCCCTACCTAAACCCTTCAGATTTTCTCTTTTTCACATTGTAGCGGCAGGATGGGGTTGGCACAGGAGCAAGTTTCAGGAAGGTTCTGGGCAGACGTGTCAGGGAAGGAGAGTCTTGGAGCCCTTGGTGGCTTTTATGCTTTATTTAGTAGAGGTGGCCAGGTACATGGCAAGCATGGGTCCCGGGGGGCCAGGAGACTGGCAGCCCTCCCAGCCCCCGGCGCATCTCACCCTCTCGGCTGCTTTCTTCTCTCTCTGCTGCTGCTGCTCATCAGTTCTGTCGGTTCTCACAGTTCTGTCGATCGGTCCCTGCAGTTCTGTCAATCGAGCCTTGCAGTTCTCACAGTTCTGGTGCCCTCATGACGCCGCCCATTTATGCCGGTGTCCAACACAGGTGCGCCCACTTGCGCATGCCCACCCTGGAATGCTCGCAGCACCGCAGGTGTCCATCATCAGTGGTGGGAGGGTGGAAATACCTGATCAACCTTTACCCTACACACATCCATCGGATTATCTTTGTGTTATGTTATTATAGTTATTATAATCACTTATTACTACCATGTCTTCAAATTCTTTACAAGTACATTCTATGCTGTGCCTATGTTTGGATCAGACAGAAGGAGGAATTTCTCACTGTACCAAAGTAATTCAGTAGTATTTATCTCTAAATAACTCAAACTATATAGAATCAAGTTACTATTCTCTAATACTCATTATTTTCACATTTAGAATAGGATTTGAAATAGTGGGAAAATTACTCCACAATCATAGTGAGGCATAGTTCACTGAAATTGTCATACTAAGGAAATTATGATGACTTTATAAGGACTGTGTAGGGCTGTAGGAGAAAAAAAGGGGAAGGATGAGGAAGAACAAGAACAGGTGAATAAAGCAATTGAATTTTGCATTCAAAGATGCAAAATATGTTGCTTTATTTTTGTGTAACATGAACCTACATAACTTTCTTTAAGATGAAAATTACAACATCATTATCTATAGATTCCCAGTGGGTATCCCAGAACCTGACATATAGTGGATCTTCAAAGATTATGCCTACAGATCCCTCCTTTCAGCTTGGAAAATACTCACCACCGTTCAAGTGGTATTTGTTATCATAAAATGTCCATCTTTCTTTTCCTCCTGATAATACATGCAATAAATTTCACATTGTAAGCACTGAGAAAATAGAGTTGATTATCTTCCGCATAGCACTGTTCTTATTCCATCTCTTCATCTCATTATTAGTGAATAGTTACTTGGAATTGCAGTCAATAAAAAAAGGAAAAACATCAGATTCCATAGTTATCATTTATCATCACATCCAAAGTATTACCCACACGTGGTCAGTTTAATTTACTTGCTTTGCCTCAAAACCCAATGTAGCGGCAGGAAAGGCAGTACAGGAGCAAGGTTCGGGATGGTTCTGGGGAGATGGGTCAGGGAAGGGTGTCTTGGAGCCCTCAGTGGCTTTCCATGCTTTTATTAGTAGAGGTGGCCAGGTACATGGCAGGCAGAGGTGCTGGGGGGCCAGGAGGCTGTCAGGCCTCCCAACCCCCGGCGTATCTCACCCTCTTGACTGCTTTGCTACTGCTGTTCGTGTTGGTCAGTACTGTCGGTCCTGTTGGTTCTGTTGGTTCTGGTGTCCTCATGACGCCGCCCATTTAAGCCTGTGTCCAACTCAGGTGCACCCACTTGTGCATGCCCACCCTGTAATGCTCGCAGCACCGCAGTTGTCCATCATCACACCAGTGGTGGGTGGGTGGAAAGACCTGATAGTTCTGACCCTCCACTCAATCACTCTAGCTTTGAGCTCTTTCATCCTTTACGTCATTATCCAGTTCTGAGTATCTTCATGATATCTAATAGGACCACATTTTAGGAACTATTATTCTAAAATGTAAACTAGCATTCTTTTGTTTATAAAAGTTCTTCTCTTTCACACAAAGTTCAATTTATATAATCAAATTATAAAACATAAAAATCTTTATTGGACATAAGTAATAATAAAAATCGCTTATGACTTTTTTCTATATAAAATTATTCTGTTCAAGATAATTCTTTCTTGTGCTGCCTCAAAGGTTTAGTTACTGACAAAGCAAAATGAACTTAATTATAAACTTATCTCACAGTTCATTGCCCTCATGCAAGCAGTAGTGTAAAACTTGAGATTATGCTAATTCAGAGAATCAGATGATCAAAAATTACTTATGAACTGAGTCTTTGATAAATGTAATGCACATACAGTAAGAAGATAATAAAAAAGTTATTCCATTTTGCAGATTATTCTTTGTCAAGAGAACATGATTGGTAAATTGGTAAGTGTAAAAAATAAAATAGGCAAACAACAATAAATTATTATGATCATTTAATAAAGTATAGAGGCAATATGTACTATATAGTTTTAAAGTTCAGTATTTTTAATGGCAAGCTTCCCTTTCTTATTTAAAACACAGAGTAAATCATAAATCTTCCAACTTTTTTTTCTATTTCTTTCCATGTGTTAATTTTTTCATTCCACATAGGAGTTAGTAAACTCAGCTAGGAATCTAAAAATTGTGTTTGCTAGCAAATAAAGAAGCAATTGGCAGACATTCATAATTCAGTTATTGTTTGACTTAAAAAAAAAACACTAACTGCCTACTATAAAAGAAAGTGGAAGAAAAATCAAAAGAGGCTTAAAATTAATTAGTTGATTTGGTAGAAAAGCACAATATAGTCTCACTATATTAGTATGCTTTCATGTTTTCTTTTATTATACTTTTTTATAGGACTGAAATCACGCATTAGTACAAAGTTACAGATTAAATATATAACTATTTGTTGTTTTCATTTAAAGTGAAACAAATTTCCTACTGAAATGAAAGGGAAACAGAAGTTCCTGCACCATTTATCAGTCAAAAGAAAAAAAAAAAAATGTGTGGGCTGTACCAGAAAATCCAGAAATACTTTCCAGTTAGTTATGGTGATCAAAGAATAGGGGAGTTAATGCATATCTTAATAAAGACCCTGTTCATGAGTGCCTTGAGGGGGAGGCAACAGGTGAATACATTCTTTAAATTCTGAGTATTAAAAAAACTGCATTTTAAAAGTTAGAATTGCACATAGCACAACATAAAAAGAGCCCAAACTTTTCATCCGGCCTTAGCTGTTTTTCTCTGCTCTTAAAGTGCAATGAACTTTTCACTGCTTCTATGTGGTAACTGCAAGAAAGGTGCTTAAAAAGTGCTTTTTCCTTCATTTTTATGGAGATTGAAACCATTGTAACAGTAAGCAACCTTTCTCATTTTCCAAGTGTTCCCAATATGTTTAAAAACAACAAAGCAAAAAACTTTAACACCTGTCTTAATATCTCATTTTAACCAGGCCTCCTTAAATTCCTAAAGCAAATAAAGTTTCTTCAGCCTCTTTAGGAATCAAGATTTTCTGTGATTGGTGGGATGGACTGCAAAAAAAATTTGCAATTTTACAAAATAACTTCTTAAAATAATCTGTGCCCTTTAGATCTTAATGCAACCCTAGTGTTATGATCATAAGCTATTTATTAAAAAAAAAAAAAACTTCTATCAGCATATTTCTTAATTTGGCCATTGCATGGCTTGCATTATAATCAGCATGTTTGTTAAAAATTCAGATGTCACCCCTCATTAATTGAAACTCTATTTTGATTTGTAGGACCAGGAATCTGAGTTTAAAAGTCCCTTAGAACATACTTGTAGGTTCTGAGAAAAATCTCAGTCTTTTCCGCCCTCTGGCCATTGGTATAATGATGGACACCTGCGGTGCTGCACGCATGCCTAGGTGGGCATGCATGCGCAAATGGGTGCACCTGGGTTTGGACAAGGGCATATAAGGGTGGCGTCATAAGGCCACCAGTACCAGCAAGAGCAGCAGCAGAGTAAGAGCAGTAGCAACAGCAGCAGCAATAGAAGCAGAGAGAAGAAGTAGCAAAGCAGCCAGAGGGTAATATGCGCCATGGGCTGGGAAGCCTGCCAGCCTCCTGGCCCCCGGCACCCATGCCTGCCATGTACCTGATGCCACCTCTGTAAATAAAACCATAAAAGCCATCGAGGGCTCTATGACTCCTTCCTTTACCCTGTCTGCTAGAATCATCAAGAACTTGCTCAGTGCCCCTTCCTAGCACTACTCAAAACAAAAACAAAATACTCAAAACAATACTCAAAACAAAAATTATGTTTCAAATTTATATCACATATATACTTCCTTACCTGATCAGATACCTATAAACTGCTCAAATATGCCAAGAAATTTTTAATATTAAAGATAAAATTTTAAATAATGCTAAGAATCTGGGAGTCTGAAAGTAACAGGAATAAAGTCTGTTGTAAGAATTCAAGCAAATTCCTTCACTCCTTCTAGGAAGTTATAAAAAATTTTAAAAAACAGAAAACTAATTTAAGTGAGGACAGTTGCTAGAAGAGAGTTCTCAGGTACTTGCTGTCAGCTCACATTCCAGAATCCTACCACAAGAAACATATTTTCCATCAACAGCAGGAAAGGATGCTGCTTTGTTGACACAACAGGAGGAAGAAGAAGGCTCCTTTCTGTCCAGTGACACTTCGGCCAGTGAAAGATGATGTAACCCAACACAAAATCAACACACAAAAATCCACTCCACCTTGAACACCAACTTTCCTCCAGTGGACTCTTCATTTATAATAGTCTTCTTAAATTTTATAACAACATTTCTTTCTTTTGTGCCGGTCAAGTATGTTCTGTTTTGCCATGAGAACATAGGTTCTGAACTGTTTTTCTTTGTTCTTTCAAAATAAACCCTTTACACTGGAGAAACAGCTGGCTGCTTATCCATTAAATGTTAACACAGTCTATGACTATTGAAAAGATTACATAGATGTATAGTGCTTGTCACTAAAGAAAAATCAAATAATAACACTAAATGCCATTTGCTGAATAGTTAATTTACACCAGGTTCTTTCAAATGCTTTGTATCTATCAGCCATATAAACTTCATAGCAAAATGATATGATGGATGATTTTCTATCTGCATTTTAGAGATGATTAAACTGAGGCAATTGTTTTTATTATTTATCCAAAATTGCAGAAATTCTAAGTGGAAGACCTTAAATAGGATTCAAATCCAATCAACATATACAAGAAATACAGCTAATAGTGTTTGGGGAAATATATAAGGTAGCAGATAGGGTCAGCAAAGTGTTTAACATTAGCCAGCTCACACTGTGGGCAACCTGACATAATACAGGGAAAATCTAAAGACAGTGTAAATACCTAGGGTTATCACATCCAGGCAATGGAAGCTGCAGTAATTTTAGAAAAAAATATTGAGTTGCAAGGTAAGGGATGTTCCTGTTGATTTTAATTTGTGAGCCACACACATGTGAATAGTTTTGCTTTCCATGAAGAGGAAGAGTAGGAAAAAGAATCTTCAATTACACAAATGAGATACTGGCATTCAATACAATGAGGAACAGATGCAAGTTTCTCTGTGCTATGATTTGGGCATGAAGAGTTTTTGCTGCAGAGGTGAGACTGGATTTTTTTTTTTAAGATTTATTTATTTATGCATACAAATGATGGGTACAGGCCAGAGGCAAGGTTGGTGAGCAGATTCACCAGAGACAGAGCAGGGAGTAGACAAGGCAGAATTACTGAAATACACTTCCGAGGGGAGCAGCAGGCGAGGGAGGAGTGATCTACTGAGTCATGTGGGTCCCCTCCCTGGCCAGGGATCACTCACACTGCTGTGTGGTGGATGCTTCACAGTGCAGTCCTCAACCCGCTGCGCCACCAGGGAAGCCCAAGACTGGATTATTTTTTTTTTAATCAATAACTTAAAGACTCATTTGTAGTCTCCATATTTTAACATAACCCCAGAACAAATGCAATCTATTATAGTTCACACATCTTAAATATTCTTATGTCCCTGCTGTTGTCATTATTTTCTTTGATAGGGCACATTTGTTTGCTTGATTACGTAGTATATTTAGTGTTACATTCTGAGTAAATCAAAATACACAATAAATGGGCTCAAAACTGCAGAAAATATATACTTATAAGAAAATTTAGAAAAGTTCACAGATAAGACTAGCATACCTAATTTAGGTAAACAAAGTAATTTTGAATAAAGCTAGCAAATATGTTCTTTAGTTGTAGAGCTTAATGTATATATTCTAGATAGTTATTGAATGTTTTCTAAATACTGATAATAATAAAAACAATTCTGATGATAAGGATCATATTACATAGCAAGTACACAAATAAGTACATATACAAATAAATAAAGCACAATTTCATAGATAGGTAAATAATATGAAAAATATAAAGACAGACTAAGTGAAGGAAGCATGCTCATATCCCCTGTACCTAGTTTTTGAAGTGTTAGCAACTAATAATTGTATAACTGTATAATTATACCATTAAATTGTACCATTAAATTAATGATATAATTTAAAAATTACATTTTGACCTCTTTGCCTTTAGAATGTTTCAACACCTAACTAAAAAATTAAGATTGGAGACACAGGAATTGTTGCAGAGGAAAAATAGAATACCTGACTTTCTTAGTTACCTAAGTAAATTTTAGAAATGATAATGTAGAAAAAAAAAGAAAAACAAAAGGAAAAAAAAGAAAAACAAAAGATAAAAAAAAGAAAAACAAAAGAAAAACAAAAGAAAAACAAAAAAAAAAAGAAATGCTATCTAAGGAAGCCATCACATAGTTGCAAGGAATTCACATAGTCCCAAGGCAATATTTAAGATAAGAAAATGGATCACATTAACAACAACAAAACGAACCAAGATTAGGAAAAATAGAAAGCAAGAAAAATAAGCACATGACAACAATGTCTTGTGTTATTCAATTGCAAGCAATTTGAAGCTGCTCATTTTTCACAATGTGCCAATGGAGGACTCATTACTAGAATAAGTTTTAGGTTACTCTTTGGTCAAATTTTATGGAAACACACATTTTTGTCTGATGAATAGTAAACATTTCAAGAAAATGACAGAGCCATTTTCTGCTAAAACCATTTGACTCTGAAGGTTTGGCTGGACAAAGCTTCCAGAAGGGATTGCTATAGCTCTTATCTTTATTTGCTTTGACTCTAAATTAATCTCAGTCATTGCATAGTTTGCCTGATTTACCATCATTATAAAGGGTTGAAATAAGGCAAATGTTTGTGTTAGGGCCATTATTGCTTCAATTTCAAAGGAATTGATTCTTAACAACTCTGCCTCATTGCTTAAAAATATTCTAATCACATAGATTCAAGTATAAGAGCTGTAAAATATAGTCATCTCTGCTTCCTTATTTTAAGTAAGCATTTTTGAGCATGTTTTCACACTATTTGTTTTTTTTTCTTCCTGTTTTAATATGCTTTGAACAACTGTAATTGACAGTAGTTTTCATACAGTATCTTTACATATGTGTTGTCCTGTTTTATTTTTTAATTTTATTATTATTCTAAAGCAAATCCAGCCTCCTATCCATTTTATCTATTATATTAACATTCCTGTTTTTGCAATATAAACATTTACAAAGGAAAATGCCATTATATTAAAAAATGTTAAAAGTGCATTCTTAAAGTCTTAGGATAAAATGTTGTGATGCTTAAAAAACATGGAAATTAATCAATTGATTAATTTTGAGACCAGTTCTTTTCAGCACAGCAAAAATCATAATTTGTTCAATATATGCCTCTATTTTGCTTTTGGTAGCAACTAGTGAAAGTGCACATACAGAGAACTCCTAAGTATCCATTTTTTTTCCCATTTTTAAATTAGTCATCCTCTTTATTTTTCACATTTTGCTTTGCTCATTTCCACTGCAGTGTTCTTTTCCATTCCTTCATTTCAGCAGGTAGTGGAAGCAAAAAGAAATGAAGCTTGGAGTTAGTAATTTGAGACTTTACTGCATCTTCCATTAGCCACAATTCACTGAACAAATTGGACACTTTGGTCGACTATTTAAGTAAATAAATAAAAGTTTCTTTGGCTTGCTGGTAGGATCTTACTTTTCCAGCATTTATGACACATTACATTAACTAATTTTCCTACCCATATATATTTTAATTTATAAAAATAATTTTAGGATTTCCAGATACCCAGTTACTCTTATAGCATTCTTACAGATAATTTAACAGAGAAGATAATTGAAATTTATGATTTATCAGGGAAGATAACTATGTAAATAGTTTGTGTGGGTAGTAGTAAAATGTATATCACAGTGGAATGAAAACTGCATTGGTCAACCTACTTCAGGCAAATTGTTTTCTGTGTAATTTCTTTAGGCCATTTCAGCTACCAACCACAAAGAAAGTTTTGTTGCTTAGAATTATAACCTGAAACTTCCTTCTGGAACTTACAGCCTTTAAGATAATGTAAATTGCTAATCCACCAAACTAGTTCCACTTAGAAGATGTGGATGTATTAAAGGATTAGACTAAGGCTGGACTTGTCTTAAAATTGTACCCCTGTTTGACTTCTGCCTAATTCTTATTGTAGTATCCCTGTACTTACTGATTCCCCTGGAAGCATCTCTCTAATAGACCACTTTTGATGAATCTTGGTGTAAAGATCCTCTGCTGGGGAATTTGGTTTAAACCAAGCACTATAAAGGGAATTAATAGTCAAGGTCTTTACTAGTCATGACCAATAGATATAAGGAATTTTGCAACATCAAATAGCTGCTATATGAGGCATCATAAATTTAACCCAGTTCTCATTTAGAAAACAGCAATTTTTCAAGCACACAAAACTGCTGTATATACATAAATTGTACATTCCTGTTATCACATTGTTAGTGTGCAGAATGAGACATACATTAGGAACCCCAAACTTGCACAATCTAAGGAGGGTCTGCCACCTGCAGTGTAAAGACAAAGTACATTCTTAGAGTGTAAGGACTTCAAAACATTGTGTATATAGAGAAAAAAGGATATAGTTTCCCAGTGAAACACCCTAAGTTGCCCATCCCCTTGTGGGTAAATCCATCCAAACACAATTGGTTCAAAGCTGGGCTACTGAGGTCTGGAAATTTGCCACACATCTAAGGCACCTTCTGGCAGGGAACTATAGGAAGAGACAGATGAGGCCAAGCAATTCTGGGAGGATAGAAGCAAAATCCAAGCACAAATCAAGACAAAGGCTGCCACTGTCAGTCTCTTCATGCATTTATCACCTATGTGTTTCTTCCCTGTCCCCCAATTCCCTGTAAGTCAACACCTGAGAACTATGTTCTCCCTCCTTCATGTCTCTGCTCACAGGGTATCCTCCTGTGTCTCTTCTCCCTAAGTTCCTTCTCTCTAATTCCTTTTTTAGTTTTTCTTTGATGCTCAGTTCCACCCTTCATCAAGTGGTGCAGGGGACATGGAAACTCCCCTATATGGAATTCCTGTCTGCAAAAATTTCTCTACATAACAATATATGGAATTTATATTCATGCTATTATATATTCCTCCAAATCAATGCTTTAATACAAATTAGATGAATGGCCCGAAAGATATTTGGAGTTGTGGGGGTCCTTTAGTAAGACCTTTACTTCAGCAAACATAAGAAGTAGACATATCCATTAAAAATATTAATATAAATTTAAATTTAGTGCATGAGTTAGCAATATTAAGTAATAAAGTGAAAACATTAATAAAACTAAAAATAAACCACTATGATTTAAAGTAATATTTGCTTTTTGAAGAAAAATAAAAAAGCTTAAAATAGAGTCAAAGCACATGGTGCTAGATTAAATGGACATATAAGGGATATAAGAGATGACACATAAGCAAAGATTTGAAGGAGGTTAGTGTGTACATGAGTGCCTTGGAAAAGTATCTCAGTAAGAGGGAATAATCCAAACAAAACATCAATTTGGGGTCATCTATGAGTAACAAGAAATTCAATGTGGCTATAGATGAGTTGGTGTTGAGGGAAGAAGGTCAGAAAAATGTTGTAAAACCTTTTACTCCACCAATAAAAGAGACTGTTCATTATACTTATTTATGTGCATATTATTTTTTCTACTATATAATCTTAATGCTTAAAGTTGTTAGAGATCATAAGATAGAAAGCAGGGGAAAAAAAATGAAAAGAAGAGAACTGATTCTTAGAAAGCCCACATTAGCCTGATGATGTTTGTTGCCTTTGCTGTCTGAGACACAACTCCACCATGTGGCCAGAGCATAATGTACTTGATGCATGAAGATTAAATATGGCTCATAAGAAACAGCAAATTCTGGATAGCAACAGATTAGCGCAGAAATCCACATCCAATATTAATGCCAGGGACAAGAATTTTTTGCTAAAAACCAAAATGTATCCAAGTAAATTTGAAGATCTATTTGATTTTATTCAATGATTCATGAATCTAGCAACATTCCTTGTAGTCAATAGAAAGGAACTTTGAAGAGGCACAGTTTAAATGTGTTGGTCGCGCTTTTATAACATCGACCACTGGCTGTCACCTGCTCTTGTTAGCCTAGAGGATGCTTGGGTGTGGAGCACACATGCCTGACAGTGAACACCTGAGCTTGGGAGTGTGAGCGTGTGCCGGTGTGCACACCTGAGCCTACAGGTCAGTGATATAAGAGAGACATTACTCATAGACCACTACAGTGGAACGGCTAGGAGAGGGCAGGTGATGACTATGAGATGAAGAAACTGCGAGAGAATGACAGGGAGAGCCCAGAGAAAAGAACATATAGAGAGTCACAGGGGGCTCAAGTTGCTGACTCCGTGTTGGCTTGTTTCTCCTGCTCACCATTAAAATCTGTGAAAATGATTTCAAAGGCTCTGGAAGTCTCCTGCAAATCTCAGAACCAACAGTGAACCAACTGGGCATGGGATGGTTGCAAAAATTTGAAGTTTTATATAGTCAGAAGTGGATGGGGTCTGCAACAGCTGTGAAAGAATATTTGGGAAGTAAAAATGGATAAGGGAGGTGAACTGCAACAGAGTTAGAAAGATGACTTCAATTAACTTCAGAGAAAGCTTTGGTTTTGAGTTGCCTTCAATAGATACATATATCCATTGACTGGTCAGGGGATGTTAAATGGCTCCTAGTTTGGGTATTTTACCTTAAATTAAGTAGTTCCCTTTACCTGATGGCAATTCCTGTTGAAGATATTGAAATGTGATCTGTTGCCTCTTAGCTTGTGAGGCAGATTAGAGCATCTGCAATCACTATGTCTCTATTTCAATAAACTGACAGATCTGTCTCCTTCCTCTAATGCCAATCCTCACACAGCAGCTAGAACATTTTAAAAACATGGATCCAATAATGTTATTCCTCCACTTAAATCCATAAGTTATTCCCAACTCATACTAGAAGACAAAGTTATTTCTAAGAGAACTCTATTGTGAGTACCAAATAAGATGCAAATTGTAGAGAAAGATGAGTCAAAAATTAGTCTCAGCAAAAGAACAACTTCCTTGCCATCATCTAAGATGGGTGAAATGTGAAAGGAACAAGAGTGAACAAAGGGTCACTAATCGAATTTTAGACAATTATATTTGGGATATTTATTGTTCGAGATACCTACTAGACACTCAAATGGAAAGCCCAAGTTCACAGCGTGTTCCATGACTATGATTTGAAAGAGATTAAGGTGGAAAAATAAATTTGGCAACAATTAGCATATCGATGTCTTTAGTTATATTTCACAAGGAAGACAATAGAATGTATATTATTGTATCTTACATGAAAGAATATAGCCTGTACTGGCTACTGCTTTTTTAAATTTTCTGAAGACCTCTTGATCAAATATGTTGTTTTGTGTGTGTGTGGTTGAAAATCGTGTTTTCTCTTTGTTCGTTGTGTATTTTCAAATATCATTGTGCAAATATATTAATAGTATCATTTGTTACATATACACATTTGTATATGAACAAGCATAAATATGGGTGCATATATATATGCATCTTTCACATATAGGTATATCTGTGATGATTAGTACAATTACTACACATAGCTTATATAAGCATTTTTGGAATCAATATTATTTTATCTTTAGTAACACTGCTTATTCTATTTCAATTTGTCCTATTTGTTTCTGAGAAAAGTTGAAAATATTTGTGGATTTTTCTGTTTCCACAATACTCACAATCATATCTGTATAAATTTTGCAAATGTATTGTCAGAGGCATTTATTTTATAATGGTTAAATATTTCTGCTTGATTTTTTAAATTGATTCATGCATTTTCTGTTTCTTATAATATTATAGCTTTAAGTTATATTTAGGGAAAAAGAGAACACAGCTGGTTTTTAGTTGACTTTTTCTGACTTTTTTTTTAAGTCATTTATTTCTTGAAATTTTTGTGTCGCCTTGTTAAGTGTACTCCTGAAAAATAAAGTATGTCTGAATCTGGTTGCTCTTGATTAAGTTTAAAAATTTTTAATTTTAATAAGTTAGTTTAAATGTTTTCCATATACTTCTAAAATTAGGATTGATTTTACTCTTCCTTAAAATTTTTCATTTATAGTAATTTCTTCTTTTCTAATCTCTAGTATTAAGATTCTTTTTGGTTTGTATTACTTATTTCTGTTCTTATAGTGGTTATGTTAGGCTATATACATGCCTTTATTTTTCTTAATAACAAAAGATATGTCCCTAACAAAAGAGTGCACTATGTCATGCTTGCATAGTCTTTGATGTTCTGCCCAATATGATTACCTCTCCAGCATCATGTTGATGTCTAGGATTTTAGTTTTGGTTTGTTCTCCTCATCTTTCTCCTACTCCTCCCTTTTTATTAGCATTTCACTATACAGTGATAAAATTTTACTTCATATCTATTGCTAGTCATTTCTGAATTTATTATTCTCTTTAAGTACCTGTTCCAGCAGTGTTTGACCCTCATTCTTTGTAATAACCCTTTGGGACCATATATATCTGGAAATATTTTTATTCTATCCACATTTTTAAATGGAAATTTGGTTGAATATAAAATTGTAGGTTCAAAATCCTCTTTCTTCAAAAAATTCAAACATTCTACTTTGTTCTTGCATTTAATGTTGAAATGTGATATAGGTCTGCCTTTTGTTTTGTACTTTTTTACAAATGAGAGTTAATTAAAATTTGCATTTGTTTTCTCATGCTTATAAAATTTTCTCTTATTGTGATATTTTCACATTTTACTAATATGTACTCGGGTAGTATGTTTTCTCTCCTACTTTTTTTTTTTACTATCAAATTCATATCTCTAAAAATGTGGAAATATTTTCATTACTCTTAGAAAAATTTTCCATTTATTTATAATTTTCCTTCACTCTTCATTTGGATGTGAGTTGCTTTGATAATGGTCTCTCAATATCTACCTGTCACATCTCTTAGTATTATTTAAAATACATATATACTATCTCAGTGTTTCCTATTGAATTTTTTTCTATCATAACATTTCTACTCAGCACTTTTTCTTCAGCTGTCATCATTTTCCTGTTGACTCTATCTTTTGTATATTTGATTTCAATTATTATACTATTTAATAATTCTAATTTTTGTAATGCATTATTTCATATTAATACAGCATTTCATTATAAAACAATATACATGTTAATCTTTGTCCATTTTTTCTAAGAATTGTGCTTGATTTGTAAATTTATCATCTTTCTCTATAGAAGGTTTTTTTATTTCTCATATGGTTGCTCTTTATGAGCATAGATTTCCCTGGAAGTATTTACTTCTCAATCTCATAAGCATTCCCAGAAATGTATTAAAAGCTAGTTCCATGACCAGAACCTTAGGTAAGGGGCTAAGAAAGCATGGCCATTTCATGCTTTAATCAACTTCATGGTACTTGTCAATTATCATGTTTTCTTCCATATAGCTCATTACAAAAAGCAACATTGCTATACAAATTTTCCTTAGACTAAAGATTTTGAAGAGGAGAAATTGAGGAATAAATGCCCAAGGATAATTCAACTGATTCCCATGCAGCAGTTTTCAGAGTCCTTATACCAATGTATTGGACATTCCCTTCCCCTCTATCAGAACCTAAACTATTGAAGAAAATTCTGTGAGGTATACCAACTTGGAGGATGGAATAAGGTAAAGTTAAACTACACCTTTGAACTTATAATTTTTCTTTCTTTCAATTTTCTAGGATAGAAATGAAGTTCAAGTCATCAGTGAATCCACCGAAGGGTTTCTAAAAGTATTTTTTTATTCATCTCTGCTTATTTCTGAAATTTTTCTCCATTTTCCAAATTTATCTGGGGCTAGTTTTATAAGAAGTTAGCATAAATGGTAATTTTCTAGGGTCAGAATCAGAAGCATTTTAGTCTCCATTATATTTCTAATTACTGCCCATCCTTTCATATTTAAATATCCTCTCTTCCTTAAAACAAGTCCAGTTTTCTTTCCTATGTATTCATATGTAACATTGTCTTTGCATTTTCAGTTTTTAAAATATCTCACACTAAAAGAGAAATCAGAATTAATATTGTGAATAGAGAGGTTGCTATAATAATTAAGAAACTTTTTATTCAGTCACCCAAGTATTATACACATTTAATATGCTCAGCTTTGTGAATAATTTATATAAAGTATGGGACACTCCTGACCCTTGAGAAATGTATGATATAATTAATACTTTAAAAGGTGTTACATATGTAGAGTGCAAAATGACACATAGTCAGTAATATCTTTCCTAAAATGTATTACAATGTATTTATATACAGGACTTATTTTCTTCAGTATCAGCATCACTTATGCAGGTATTATATCTATTTTTATAATATGCATTCCTAAATTTGTTAAATAAGTAATCAATAAATGAATGAGGCTTTCAGATTTTAGATATAGAAAATATCAGAGAGGCTACCGCCATGAAAGGCAGTAAAAATGCCAGTTTTGTGGTACATCTTGAAAAATCATGAATGTTTCCTCAGGCAAAGAGAGTAACAGAGTTAAAATATAATAATTAATATTTATTATGATGGATACATGACAATTAATAGGGAGAGGACAGAAGCAGGAGTCATAGTTCAATTTGAAGTTATCCTGGAAAATAAGATTTAATAAAGAGGATCCTATTGTGATATGGAGATTTCAGAAACTACTATGGTTCTTTCTCTGATGTTTCTTTCTCATGCACTGTATATGATTTCCAAAGATCCTCTTTACAATTCAATCTATATAATTCAGAGGCACCTTGACTTCATGTTCAGATAAAGAAACTGAAGCTGAGAAATGAAGAGACACAAATTTAAAAAAAATAAAGAGCAAATATGAACTTCATGAATCAGATGGAGAAACTGTAAAATCTGAGATTCAGGATCTTAAAAGTACAGAAGAACATATTGTAAAGTAGAGGAAATTGTGATCCCAGTTCTCTTTTAGATAGAATAATGGAGAACATTTTAGAATATAAGGATTAATTTCTTATTATTAGAAACAATGAAGGTATGATAGAAGTAATTGCCAGTAAGGACTGGTAAAATAATGCCACTTGAAAAAGTGTAAATACACAGTACTATACCAAATAACAACTAGGCATATAGTATGCATTATGAGATAATAATTTGAGTGAGGCATTATTATATTCATTTTACAGATAAAACTCAGTGTTTATGGAGAATGCAGTAGTGGCAAAGCTACTTATTTAGTAGGCAGTGTAATGGAGAGACCCATCTTAACCTGCAATTTGTGCTACCAATAATAAAAAAGGAAATGCATTTTAACACTATTTAATAAGAATGCTTTTAGTATGAGTTTTTCTGAAGAAATACTCTGAAGGACTTTGAGACTCAATTTAGGATATTAATGAGACAGATGAGTCACTTGGAACTAAAACTATTCTGAACCTAATCCAGTCTTTCTTTGATGATTCAGAAAGCATTTTTGGAGCTTCATTATCAACACAAATTATCATTATACTAGTGATTCAAAAATGCTGATGATAAAAAGATTCAACAAGTTCATATAACATGGGTATGATTCAGCTCATGAATAGCTAATTTTACTAGACTCTATGGTTATATCCAATCTTGAAATATCCTTTCTTAAAATATCCTTATAGAAATCATAAAATCATTATGTAATTTTAAACTGGAATAAAATTTGATTAAGAGTCTTGCCAAGTTAGCATGAAATGTTTAGAAACATAAGTAATGTACAGAAGTATTACTGAATAATATGTAAAATCCAACAAAACTGATTTCAGTTTTATTAAGTAATTGCCAAAACTACTAAATTAATTACCAAATTATAAGATACTCAGAACAGGCCGCCCTAAAATGTGCTATCCTTACATCTGGATTATTTTGAGCTGGGGTCAATTATGCCCTGCAGGGTCAGGAGAAACTTTTACTACTCCAGCTACATAAAAGAAAAGTGAGTGTGTGGGGGTTGTCTTACCAGTATTAGGATTATTACCAAAAATAACCCTTCCATCTGAAAAATCTATGCATACGGCAAAGGAAATGTCTAATTACAGAGCAGCTGGTCTTCTTCACATGAATCACCCTCCTGTATCTTCTGAGCCCCCCTCATTCCTCCTTAGGGCTCCAAGACCTTTTCCCATTCTTTACCTCAGGACAAAACCCTAAGATATACACCCCTGTATTTTACTTTATTATCTTTGTACTCTTGCCTATTTATATCCCCACTATGAACATAATTAAATTAGTTTTTTTTCTCTTACCAATTTGATTTTAATTTGATTACTCTGTCATTCCAGGAAGAGCCCAGAGGGGACAGGAGGAATTTCTCTCCTTTCTGAAGAGTAGAAGTGGCCACAAGCAGTTTGAAGAGCAGTTCTGCAACATGCAATATTTTTTCAGAATTAAATTTATTTTAACATACATGAGAAGCAAATTTGGAGGACACTTGAAGCTGGTTTACTTTACCCTTCTTTTAACTCGGTAGAGAGCCAGTTCAGTTAGAACTGGTCAGCTTGCTGAGACAGCAAAGCTCTGTGTAATGCCCAAATTCCTGGCAGACTGGGCCCTTCCTCTGGAAGATGAAATTTACCCTCTCCTTATCTAATGGGGTAATCGCCAAGAAAGAGAGGGTCCAGGTTCCTTGCTCTACCTTAAGGAAGGATAGAGCTGAGCAAAGAGGAGAAGCTAGAAAAGATAGAAAGAAGGAAACAAGATCAAGAAGACCTAGAGGAGGCACATGGAGCAGAGAAACATGTCAAGAAGCTGTACTTGCTTCTTGGCTTGGATTATACAAGGGACTTGGAGGACATAGAAGGATACCTTTGAAAAGGATGAGCCATGGGTGATAGACCTGTGGGGAGGTTGACAATGGTAGACTTTATCTTGATTTGGTTTTTGATTTTGCTCTTTTCTTTTCAGATTTTCAAGGCCTCTTCTGCCCCTTTCCTATAACTCCCCACCAGAAGGTGTCAGACTTTTGGCAAGCTTTTTGAACTCAGTGGTCCTGCTTTGAGGTGGGTAAAAACAGGTTATAAAAAAAATAAAAACAAAAAATAAAAAAGATAAATCCTGCTTGACTGGGTATTTATTCACAAGGGGATAGGGAACTTTTGGTATTTAATTGGAAATTATTTAAACTACATTTTCTCTTCTCTCTATTGCATACTTCATTAAAATTATTTTCCATTGAAGATCTTATGTACTAGAGTATGTTTTGTCTTGATGAGGCAGATGGCAAAACCTCTTGAGATCAGGTAGGTTTGGGGGTCTTGGGGTACCTCCTTCTTCTGCCCTCTAACACATTTACTCTGTCCTATAGTTCCTATGTCTCAACATTCTTGAAATATTGTGTTACTCAGTTAAAATAGTTCTTTCCTACATTCATTACACTAGTCTAATGACCTCATTGATGAGGCAGAAATCTCCTCAGGGTTTTTTTCCTAACCAACATCCCACTTGTTTCTCACCAGGATATCTAGAGAACTTGCCACTTTCTGCTTACCAGGTATCATTAACATGATACTATGGATATACTAGATCAGCATAAAGTTTTCTAGAATTTCTAAGCAATCAAATCCTTTTTGTACTATCTTGTCATAGAAAGTAGGGAAAATAACAAAGTCTTTAAGCAGGGGGTCTCCCTGGTGGCTCAAGGAGTTAAGGACCATACTATGAAGCATCTGCATCTACTGCAGCATGAGTTCGATCCTCATCCAGGGAGGTGACCCACATGGCACTGCAGACTTCTGCCGTTGTTCCACTCAACAGTGTGTTTCAGTCAATCTGCCTATTCTGTTCCCCACTTTGTCTCTGGTGAATCCTCTCACCCTTACACCTCCGGCCTGTACCCCAGTTGTTGTATGCATTAATAAATAAATCTTTAAGGGAGCCCTCCCTGGTGGCGCGGTGGGTTGAGCGACACACTATGAGGCAAACCACAGCCACTGCAGCACAAGTTCGATCCCTGCTGCTGGCTGGGGAGGGGACCCACATGGCACGGCAGAACTCTCCTGCCTCACCCGTTGCTCCCCTCAGCAGTATGTTTCGGTTGATCTGCCTGTTCTGCTACCCACTCTGTCTGGTAGATTCTCTCATCACACCTCTGGCCTGTACCCCAGTTCTTGTAAGCATAAATAAATAATTTTTTAAAAAATAATAATAATAAATAATTAATAAATAAATCTTTAAAGAAATGCATAACCTTTAAGCAAGAAAATTAGTAAGTACTTCTGCCTTGATGAAGGGTAATAAAATATAGTCACTATCTCAATAGTCAAGTACCAAGTGTCTCAATCTGTATACTCTTTTCTAGAACATAGTATATTCTGCACAGCAGGTATGATTCAGGTTCCCCTAAGTTAAATTTACAGTGATCTATAATCATCTGTCATGATATATAACTATAACTTTTAAATATTTAAATATGTCATAACTCTGCCATTCCAATATTTCTTCAAATTAACTTGGTCAGGAGAAGTAATTTGATGTCTCTCTTAAAACATTATCATCTTTAGCGTTCAACATTCCATTTCTGGTATTCTTACCAGAGAACTTGTCCCTGAGACATACAAGAGTCCTTCCACATGGATTAACTCTCCCTTTTGCTGCTTCTTACTTACACAACCCCTTCACCAGCATGTTTAAGAAATAATGCACTTAGACTCCCTTCTGATCCATTCTGGTAGATATTAGTGAAATTCTGAAGGCCAAACATGAATTGCATTCATTATTTTTAGTCTCGAAGTTATTAGTCTCTAAGCAATGAGGCTAAGTGACAGTAAAATTTAGAAGAGGACAAACATTCATCTCAAGTGTGGTCTTTACTTAGTAGTCTCCAGATAGCAGGAGACTACTCAAGAAAATGGAAGGGAGCTACATTCATCAGTCTCAGGGTTTACATGAGTTTGTGGAGTCTAGTTTCTTAAGCACCTCCTACGAAAGTCCCCATTCCAAGACTCCCTCTAAGTTCCCATTAAGGCACCAACACACCCCTCTTACAGTAAAATATTAATTTGTTTTCAGCTGTCTTCCTACAGATGAAGATTATAGCCTCTTTACATGCTAAGACAAAAACTTTGTGATTTTTACAATAAGGTCTAAGTTGATAATTGCATGCCCTAAACCTCTTCTTCCCTTTTCCAGGTTTCGAAAAGACAAAAATACCCAACTCCATGATCCCTCTTATTACTGAATCCCTCTTATTACTGAAGTCCAGAAGTAGTGTCTCCATATCTGTTGTGCCCAATCCCAATTCCCTGCAGGAAAGTCTTAGTCATTATGTAAAGTTATAGCTATACAAACAGTTGTCACATACATTTTATACAGTGAATTCTTTGTTACCACCTGCCAGGCAAACAACCAAATTCTAGAAAGCAGTCTCAAAAATTTGTCTTCTAGAACCACTTCTAGCAACAACTGCTTTACATTCCCCTCCAAAACAAAGCCTGAAAAGAGAAACAGGATGGCTAGATTTTATTAATGAAATTATCCCAGAACACACCATAAAGGGAAGTTGTGTAAAATTTGACAGTGAAAGGAGCAAAGCTCATATAAGTTATGTCCAGTGCTGGGATACTGCTTAGTTGACTAGTTCTAATTTCTCTAGGGGTCATCTGAAAATCTGTAAAGAATTCATCCTGGAAATTCTTCTGCTCATTGGTTGATATTCCTACTCCCTTTGATTCTAACCTTTGGAGGGGAAGGAAGGTGGCTCTTGAATCCAGAGTAAGTTCTCACAACAAAAAAAATGTGAAGAGGAAATGTGGAGAAATACAATCATTCAAAGCAAACTTTTCAGGAGAGACCAAGGATACTCCCTATGTCTGTGATGAAAATGTAAAACTATATATTATGCGCAGTTGTAATTTACTGAATTTTACATTTGATTAGCACTTCAAGCTAGTCACTGTGCTAAAATGTTTCCTACAATAATAACAAATTAGATAACCAGAAACACTTAAGATGCAGAGAAATTATAAATTTCAAGTTATCAAATACCTAACAGTTTATTCCCTAATAGTGTTGCAGTATCACTAAAAGAGTTTGATTCTGATAATAGATGTGAAAGTCTGCCTGGTAAATAAGAGATTGTCAGATGCCATATATTGAAATAAAATTACTATGCACACCAGTTTTAAAACTCAATGTCCACACAAACATTTCTTTCTTATCCTAATGATTTCACTTTAGAAATAACATTTCCTGATTATTTACACCATATATTGTAGTTTCTAGATAGAATTATGTACTAGTGAAACAAGCAGAAAATATTTTCTGAATATGTAATATACAAAAAATTTGGTGGTAAGTAACAAAAAGTATAAATTAGTCAGATAAGGAATATGTATTCTACATTTGTGAATATTGCTGGGTGGCAAAATCCATAAGGAAATAAAAAAGACTATCAATCAAAGTAAAAAATATCATGTTAACTATTTGCTTTTATATAAGATTGAAGTTTCCATACTTGCCCCTATTAACAATATAAATCAAATTATAACACTTATTAATCACTTTGTTATTCAGATATATTTTTCATAGACATTTAAATTAATCATCTAATTTGAACACTCTACAATTTCATTCAAATTTTAAAATCATCTATATAAATTGTTTTTACTGAATGTTCCTATATGCTCAGCATAACTCTACCATAATTTATTATTGACAATATTTTTGAAATATCCTGTGCTTTGTTCTTAAACATTATATAAATTCTAAATATATATGTGTGTTTATCTATTGGACACAATTTTTTGCAAATAATATACTGTTGACTCACTGATTGAGTATAAGAGTTTATGTTAGATTCCAGGGTTTAATTAGAAATCACAAGTATTTCTGTATAAATTAATGTATTTTAAGTTTTACATGTTGGCTGGCCTGAAATTAAACATTAAATCTATATAGTTATGTGTGTGTGTCCATGTCTGTGTTTAGAAAAAAAATTGAACCTTTTGTGATTTTTTTTTCTACAAGTTAAAATGTTTCCTTTGATATCTGCTTTTACAAACTAATACAAATATGATTCATAATAGTTATGTAGTTTTCAGGGAACTATAATTATTATGTTCTTGCACTTGGCTATTGTAGGAAACAAATCATTCATTGGTGAAATATTCCCCAAAATAGTTGGTAGGAAAAACTTTTAGCATATGGAAAATGTTTATCTTCCAAATTGATCCATTTTGACTTCTGACTAGTTGAAGAGTTTATAAAATAAAATGTTCAATGCAATAAACAAGTCCTTCAACATATTTAAATAAAAATATCATTGAAATACTTTATAAAACATTTTCTGCCACCAGTAAGCATATAATACTATTTTTAAGTTAATTGGAATACAGCAAATATGTCTAGTACAATTTCTTTAAATTCATCTTATTAAAATCATTTCTGACAAAAAAGTATTTCTTTATAAAGGATTACAAAAGAAAAGTAATATGCATTATAAGCTATTTAGTCACATTGTCTCTGTGGTAAACATTCTTCAAGTATAAAGATTAGCATATCAGTGCCTTCATCACATTATTAGTCTTATTTCTGCCTTGCAAAGATCTCATTCTGTAGGGATTTGACTAATGAAGTTTCAGTGCTGAGACAGTAATGGCTTCCTCAGAGCAGAGACTGCCAACTCAACCATATTGTGCTGAACTGTAGAGAATTGTGCCAAATTGTGTGTGTCTACTTCAGAAACAAGCTGTTCATTAAAAAGAAAAAAAAAGGTAAGCAGCAAAATGCATTTTAAATAGTAACTATGAGGTCCTGGCACACTACAGATTTGAGATCTTCCCCTGCATAATCACAACATCAATGTAACTGTTTCTTTCTCAGGATGAAAATGATTAATAAGCAAATTTCAGTATCAACTTTATAATCAACATACATGTAGTGAAATGGATATTTTCAAAGACATACTGCACTATGCAGTAGTACCTTAGTGTTCAGACTGCTTAAAAAATACATTTATTCTAATGCAACATTAAGCCAACCATCATGTTAGGCTCTGTACCACTACTTAGATCTCTTTTATTTAGAAATATATTCATATTTCATAGGGATTTTTCACATCAAAATTAATAGATTGTGACTCAAAGTCCTGTAATGGATCATGTTAAAATACCCCAGTCTTCTCATTATTTTCTTTTGCTTTATTATCATACTCTCCTGTTATTATTATTGTTATTATTATTTTGCATCTGTTGCATTACTTCTAAGCTGTAGTTTAATTCATGAATATGTTTTTGTTGACAACTAATGATGTGTTTGCCAGAGATAGCATCAGATTCTGCAGGCAGAAGATTCAGCCCTGGAAGATCAACTTCCTTTCAGGCACCGATTACATGCCTAGGTTGGTACTGCTACTTCTGATCCAGTGCCTATAAATCAGATGTTCCCACAACTTCAATAGCTTATTTTATTCAAACAGCCCCAGAATCCTATTTACTTACTAGATTACAGATTTACTACAAAGGATATTAAAGGGTACATTTCAAGAGCTGGATGGTGTGCTACATAGGGCATTGTTTTGTCCTTAAACAGAAGAGCTTCTGTCATCATGATAAACATGGGAGCATTCTGGTACTCCAATATGGAAACCCTATGAATCACCTCTTTTTTTTTTTTTTTTTTTTTTCTGTTTTCATCGAGGCTTCAACTACATAGGTATGATTGATGAACTCATTGATCTCTCAGTGACTGGTACTATCTCTAGGCCCTCTCCCTTCTTCTGAAGTCAGGAGTGGCCCTAAAAGGTTGAACCCTCAGTTCATATCTGGTTCCCTGGTATTCAGTCCCCAACCATTGCTGTTTTTGAAAATTCACCTCATTAACATAAATGCAGTTGTAGTAGAACCATCTGTAAAATTGTTTAAAGCAGTTGTCATTTCCCTTTATATAGGATTTTTTATCAAAACATTGAGCGATGGATGGGATATATGACAGGTCCTTACAAAGTACAAGTAAGTATATTTCTTTCTAGGAATGCCTTTTTTTTTTTTTTCCAAGAAGAAATATTCTGGGACTTTCACTGACATTGAATGTAGGAGGAAACCCTGAGTTCTTGACACATAGAAAAACGTTCTCACTTTTATTTGCTTGAGCAAATAAAATACTGAATTTTCAGTATTTTTTTGTGTATTTGATGTATAATGACAATGGATATGGAATGTGGAAGTCAGGATATGGATATGGACGAGTGAAGTCAGGTAGGTATTACGGTCTTCAAGTATCCTTTTGGTTCTGAAGTAGGAATCAATTAAATTATGTGTCATTTTACATTTTTGAAACAAATTATGAGGAGTAAAACATCCTGTTCTTAGGCTCATAATTTTATTTATTTACCCACTTAACAAATACCACTAATCCACTTCATGCCAGTGAATGAAGAAGGCAAAAAATATTTTCTTTTCCCTAGAGGCAAAAAACCCAAACACACCAATACCCACATACAAAATACTCACAGATTAAAATAAAGATGATGGAGGAAATAAAAAAAATATATCTGGAGTAGAAAGTAAGAAGGAAGATAATAAGCATGATCAGGAAGCTCTTTGTAGAATTCAGGAATAAAAAGTTGGAGTTGTGTAGAACTGGAGAATTTTTGAGGTAGATGGAGCCAACTCCTTAGGAAAGGTCAAGGTCATAGTATGAGGACTGAATAATATGGCATGTTAGCAACTATATGGAAGAATTTTAAGAAGCCATGTTTAAAGCTCTGGCTTGAGATCATACTTCTTTAGTAGCTACTGTGTAGGAAAAGTATGTTAATGTACTGGAGTAAAGGTGATAGAAGAGGATAGAACAGGTTAGAACAGTTAGTTGTTTATTAATGGGAGAAGACTAGAAGAACAACAAGTTTAAAAGCTGTTTTAATTATGTAACTCAGTGCATTTTTCCTGAAAATATGTAGGAACTTGGTAAACATATCTAAGTACCATTAGTGTATAAAGCAAGTCTGCCACATGGAAATAACAATTTAATTAAATGACATTGTAAAAATTTGGAAAACATTGTTTCTAATTATAATCTGTTTTTTCTATTTTCCTTCATTTGTCCCTTTCCATTTAATATGTAGGCAGAATTTGGAAAGCAAAGCAAGCAGTGCCTCATTTTCCTTTTAAGCAAAATGCATCAATTACAGTTATGACTACACTAGAAATCAATAGATTCAAAATAATAAAAGCCATTGGTGCATGTCAAATGTTCTTTTAACTATTGCCAGTCATTTTCAGTTTTTTTTTTAATATTTATTTATTTAGCATACAAGCACTGGGGTACAGGCCAGAGGTGTGGAGGGGTGAGAGGATTCACCACAGAGAGCGGGGAGCATAACAGACAGATCAACTGAAGTACACTGCTGAAGGCAGCAGCGGGCGAGGCAGAAGAGGTCTGTTGTGGCATGTGGGTCCCCTCCCTGGATGGCAGCAGGGACTGAACTCGTGCTGCAGTGGCTGCGGTTTGCTTCATAGTGTGTTGCTTAACCCACTGCTCCACCAGGGAGGCCCCATTTCAGTTTTAAGCAAAAATATTATCAATAAGTTCTTTATAAAGGCACACAAATTTTTTACCCAGAGAAAATCAATACAACTTGAAGGGATACCTGAGCTTCTGGGATCTTCTAATTTCTAATTTCATAGAAAAAAAGAGTTAAAATTTAGATAACACTTATTACAGTATTTCTCATTCTTAAATCACAAAAGGGGCCTTTCTTCTTTTTGCTGAAAAGATAATGGATATAGAATTTTATATGTTTGAAAGAAAAGACTAAAATTCTGGAATGTATAATAAATGGCAGCTGTTAAATCTGCGGATAACTATTTCTGAATATGAAAAATGCATCACAGAGCATTTCTGGTGTCATTGCTTGTATCTTTATTTATAGAAATTACATCTACATTTTCAAAAACTACTCTTGCACTCTTACATTCTCGAGTGATTTTTTTTTATGCCACAAATCTGATTTATTCTTCTCTTGCTTTAATCTTGTAATAATTTCCCATTTCAATGAAAGAAATTGCAAACCCTCTAATAGAGATATTTCTACTTCCCAACCTCATTTATCACCACCCTTCATAATTAACTGTGGCCCAGATGTATTAGTTTGCTTCTTGACTATTTCTTGCACACTTTTAACTCTGATACAATTTATTTGTTGACTGAAACCTTTCACCCATAAACTACAAATTGAAAAATTCTTCATGACACTTACTAGCAGCCTGGCTCCTTCAGAGTGGACCAGGCTTTAAGGTGTACCTAAGTACACACCTCTGGTATGAGACTACTCAGCTAATGCCAACAGCCCTGTGTATTGGCATTTTCATTACCCTTCTGATGTGTTCATTTATCTCTGTTTGAACTGCATTGACTCAAAAGGGCTTTACCTAAGTATTCAAGTAGACTCTACCCTCCATTTTCAACCTAGCCTAGTGCTGTCATGATTTTCCTCACTGCATGTATTACTATCTGAATTTATTTCTATTTACTTATATATGTTTTTAGTTCCTGCCCTGCAGCATGTTAAACTCATTAAGTACAACACCTTGAACTGTCTGGCACACCTAAAATTGGGAATGGTGCCCAGCAAGTAGTTGAAGTTTCAGAGAAGTGACTGAATAAAGGAAAGTATTATTGAATTCATCACAGTAAAAGTTGGAATTGGGCAACATTTTAAAAAATGTACATCTAGGGCCTTCCAGGTGGCGCAGTGGGTTAAGCAACGCACTATGAAGCAAACCACAGCCACTGCAGCACAAGTTCGATCCCTGCCTCCTGCCAGGGAGGGGACCCACATGGCGTAGCAGACCTCTCCTGCACTCGCCCCGCTGCTGCCCTCGGCAGTGTGCTTCCGTTGATCTGCCTGTTCTGCTCCCCGCTCTGTCTGGTGAATCCTCTCACCTCCCATGACTCTGGCCTGTACCCCAGCTCTAGTATGTATAAATAAATAAATCTTAAAAAAAAAAAAAATGTACATCTAGATTTGAAGTTGCTAACTCTACCAGGTGGGCAGATTAACCCTGCAGCCTCATTGTATAAGGCCTTCAGCATCCAGTAGGGCTTTAGCAATTTAAAATTTTGTGAAATAAATAGGGAAGACTATATGATAGACAATATTTGACCTACAAAGCTTTGTTAGAATACTTTCCATCTGGTTTCTCATAGAATAAGTTTGCAAGATTATACCCTGTACAATATCATACCTTCACTGAGCCAGTTGTTACCCAAAAGGATTTGAATTATTTCCTGATTCAATTTCCTCTCATGAATTCCTTTCTATATTAGACTTTTGTTAATCATTTTGAAAGGTTAATAGATAAAGTATAGTTAACCACACTTACTTTCCTTAGTCTCCTAGGGATGGGGAACAACAACAACAAAAACAGAAGAGTGATTAGTTATGGGAATTTTAGAAGATCACCACATAAAACAAGTTTTCTCTTTAGAGAAGAAGTACAATGTAACCACCACAGTCTTGAACTTCAGTAAAGGATTTATTACATCAAAACCCTATTCATTTTAAAATAGAAATTAATTCTCCTGAATCTTTAACATGCATACCCCAATAGTCTACACACTAATAATATAAACATGAGAAAATGTAATGCTTACTGAGTACAACATGTTCCTACAAATGAGAAGCTTGGACCTATAATCAATCTATCTGGTTTCATATTCTGGCTCCAACAGTTGCTATATGTGTATATCTGAACACATGTACTACTGTGTATCTCCATTTTTCTTTGTAAATTAGTGATAACAGTGTCTCTATCTTATAGAAATGTGAGGAGTGTTAATTGTGTTCATATTTGAAATAAGCTTTGATAATGCATGGTATATAATATATGTACCATATCTTGATTAAGTCAAATAGAATTTCATTGCAGATTTATTAGCATCTCCCTCAGACAATAAATTATGACAAATAATATGGTGTTATTATCATATTTTATCATATTTCTGTAACATACAGACCTAATGGAAGTTGCTTAGAATTAACCTTATATTGAATTTCACAGTTAATTGTTTGAATTAATGTATTTGTTTTCAAACTATTTTACCATTGTTAGAAAGGAAAACTGTCATTTTATTTTCATAAATTAAAAATGAAAACTTAATTTTACTTTCAAATTGATTTTAATGTATCAAAATAAAACAGTGTAAAAAAGTACTTGTTGGTCATGATTATTTTAACTATTTAAGTCACAAGAAAGGACATAAGGAACAGATCTGAAATATATTTTCAAGGAAGAAATTTTCCAAAATAATAAATAACATCATGATCCAAATGCTACTTCTTTGTTGTAGGTATTACTATTGCTTATCTGGCCCTAGTTTTAAAATGAGTAGAACTGAGAGGAGACCTAGCAATAGAACAGTTTATAGTCTAAGTCTAGACTAACTCCCCAGGAGGCATTTGTCTATTAAATACTATTCATGGATTGATGGTGCCAAAATTTATATCTATAACCCAAACTCTATTTTTATTTATACATCTTTCTATCCAATTCCCTCTGCGACATCTCAAAAACATCTTTAAAACAGAAATCTTGATTTTATTCCTGAACTTCTTTTTCTATATTCTTCCCCAAGTTTCTCAATAGTATGTATGCACTTTCAGTTTCTCAAAACAAATACTTTGGAGGACCTTGTGGAGAAGGAGTAGAGTCAGTGATTGAGAAGTGGACAGAATTCAAATTGACAATTTATATTACACAAAAGTAAGGTTCAGGCAAGTTATATACTTATAACTTACATATAGAAAAAAAAATGAAATCTGAAAATGCAGGTAAATTATAGTCAGCATCATAGGTAGTGAACAAACTGCTTGTTATTAATTTCATCAGCCCTTATTTCTACCTCTTATATCCTATATATTTTTTTGTTGTTGATCAAGCTAATTGATAATAATGCTAATGGTTGATAATGCTGAATCCACTCATTTTGGCCAGGTAAATTTCCCAATTTCCCGTAGACATTTTCCACTGGACTGGCCATGAGGATGGTTATTATGATTGAAAAATGTTGTTTAGCAAAAAACACCAGGGAACTTTGAAAACATAGAGCTTTATGAATTGTAAGAGCTAGAAATTACACCAGTGACACCACACTCTAGGCCACAATGAGGTTAAAGTTAAGGAGGGAGGGAGAGAGAGAGAGAGAGATAATATGAATGGGGCTTTAGTGGAACTGAGGGTAGGAGATTTTGGGTTTTATAGACTACTCTTTATTTGGTACATTCAGAGCATAAGGATAAGAGGAAAGACAAATATAATATAATAAAAAAGGGGGGGAAAAAGAAAGTCCTAAATCACTTCAGATTAACAAATTCTGTATAACAAAGAAGGCTCAGTATGGGAGCAAGCTTTGTCCTGATCTAGTGTTGTGGCTGGTCAACTGTTTGACTTTGCATTCTTTGAAGTTCATCTTCCTTTGATATGAGTACCTTGGTCATCAAAGTAATGTTAATTCTGGGAGTTTTTAATGTAACTATAATCAGCAAATTCTGTTGGAACCAACTTCAAGTTACAACAGACTCTTGCCTATTGCAACAACATGAATGGAAACTGAAAGGGATTACCCTAGAGGAAATAAGTTAAAGGAGGCAATTTCACTCATATGTGAAATATAAAGGAAATAAAACCAAAACAACAAAGGAATAGGCATAGCTAAACCAAAACAAACCCTAGGAATATGACTGTAGAATTAAGGCTACCAAAGGAGGAGGAGAAAGGTGGGTAACAAGAAAGGGAGGGGGCCCATTTGCCTTTGGTGCAGGATTATTGATGACATGTGGTAGTTATGTTCTGATAACCTATTCAGACTCAAATTTGAACAGGTGCAAACCTATACACCTAACCCATACACAATGATGTAAGCCAGCATTACTTCAATTAAAAAAAAAAATACAACTAAAAAAAAGAACAAAATCTGGCAATTTCTCAGAAATATCCCAAAGCTCTATAATCAGGCAATAAGTAGACTTTTAACTCAATCTTGCTTCCATCTTTAATCTGATCATTTAAAACTGTTTAAAACTTTCCAATGATTTTCAAGTTCATTTTGAGTAAACTTTAAAGTCATTGTAAAGCTAACAGGAAACTGTAGAACCTAGGTTCCAATTGCCTCTCTGACCATCTATTTTACTACTCACCCTGATTACTCCTTGACTTCAAATGTACAGGTCATCTCATTTTCTAAGTCCTCCTGACACATGAGTCCTCAAGGCTTTTGTACTTGGCCTTTCTATCACCTTTAATAACAAGATTCATTTTTTGAAAAATTGCCTTAAGATGCTTATTCAAAGATTTCTTCTCTGTGAGGTCTTTGTGACCCCTTTTAAAAATAATATACCACACAAACACACATATACCTACTTGGTAAGCAACCAAATTTAGTATTTCACTCACTGCCCAGAAAACCAAACTGAACCACTAGAATGGAGAATGCCTCTTTACAAAGTTATTTCAGGTAGTCACCAAGAGAGTTGGCAGGATTAACACTCTAAAAGCAGCTCCTTAAGGATGGGAGTTCTGTGATTACATAGGGGGAGAGGGAGTGAGAGGACTTAAGGACATGAAAGAAATGAGGGAGGCTGTTAATTCCCAGGTCCCAGAGGCAAAGTGCTGTTAAGAAGTATATTTGGGGGGCTATCAGTCTGAAAACACCAGCAGATGTTTACCCTTGATGTCAGTAGGGGCCTCAAAGATTTTTGTTAAAGATGTAACACAATTTTCCAAGTTCCAGGGTGTGCAATTGGAGAGAAGTGAGTTAGTTGTAATACAGAGGTTAGTCACAGGGAGGAGGTTGGCAGAAAAGAGAACAGTGTTATTTGACTTTAATTCTGCTTAACCCTATTTTTTCAGTCTAAAGGATTATCGTTACCTAACTTCTTTGTTCACTGAGACACACATTACTATATGTTACACTGCATACACTTTGCTTAGCTACTTGATATTGTATGCATTACTCCATTAGTATATAAAAATCATGAGAACATGTCTTTTAGTGTTTGTTGTTTTAGTTTTTATTCCTCTGCTTTGCTTTACTTATATTGCCATCATAAATTAGGTCCTTAGTAAATGCATGACAAATAAAGGAATAAGTAGATGAGTAAATGGCAATTCACAGATATATTCAATAAATATTCACAAATATTTTGCTATATGCTAGATCATGGGTATATGAGATTTAAAGGATAAAACTTGTTTTTGTTAAATTTATGATGTCCTGGTGAGACAGGAAAATAGAAAATGTTAATATACTTCCTTAAGTGTTACAGTAGATTTTAAAAGTCAGTGCATAGTGGTTATGCTGGAATGTATAGAAATGATTCTAAACAGTTCGTATTTTGCAAGCACACATATTTACATCTATTTGCACATATGAATCTTTCAGAAATGAAACCTAATAGTCTTCAGCTTTAAAAGTTCTTCCTCCTGGGGTCTCCCTGGTGGCACAATGGGTTAAGCAACGCACTATGAAGCAGACCGCAGCCACTGCAGCACGAGTTCTATCCCAGTCTCCGGCCAGGCAGGTGACCCACATGGTGTGGCAGATTCTCCTGCCTTGCCTGCTTCTCCCCTCAGCAGTGTGTTTTAGTCGATCCTCCTGTTCCGTTCCTCAATCTGTCTCTGGTGAATCCTCTCACCCCCTGCATCTCTGACCTGTATCCCAGTTCTTATATGCATAAATAAATAAATCTTAAAAAAAACTTCTTCCTCCTTTACTTTTCTTATATCCATTGCCAAGTATTTTTGTCCTTTTTTTTTTTAACTTAATAGTTAAATAAATAACTACTTCTGCTATGTGGAGCTTCAGGATGATGAGAAATCAAAAACTTTGTTCATTTGGAGGTTACAGGTGGTGAAAGATAAGTCTTTCGTTTTTATGTATTGTTCTGTGTGAATAGATAAATTTATGAGTGATTAGAGATTGCTATGTGAAGATTGAAGTACGTTGTTAGAAGCTAATTGTTACCCAGGGGTTTCAGGTACAAAAATCTAAAATGCTCAGAGATTGCAGACTCCATTCATTGGGGTGACATAAGCAGCATCTGTTTCCCTGCTGCAGAATGAAATTTCAACCTTGTTAAACAACCGGAGTTCATGTCATTCTCAGATGTCTGTGCTACTTGTCAAGGAATGTGGATCCATTACAATAGAAAGAGTAATCACTACAAGGTAAAATAGAAGGATAAATTAAAGCTGGAATTAAAATCAAATTAAAATTTTGGAGATGAAACTTTACTATCAGAAAATTGACATTAAAAAACCAGGAAGATTCATGTAGCTGTAGCCATTCTCCTCCATGACACGAGTGTGGGCCATCAATTCTGATAAGTAAACAGTGCCGTGCCTCAAAGACAAGATTTATAAAGCACGTTCTTGAATTATTATTTATTAAACTTTGGTACCTTTATGGAGTGACCCAGGTAATAACTTTTCATGCACAGAAATTTAGTTTGCTATAGTTACCAGATGTAAAGTTTAAAAATGCAGAAATCTAAAATCCTGGTTAATAAAGTTGCATATATAACATTGTCATACTATTTATCTAAGCAAATTCATTATAAAAGTCTTAATTTTAGTAATTATTAAGAGTAAGGTTCCCGGGCCTCCCCTGGTGGCGCAGTGGGTTAAGCAACGCACTACGAAGCAAATCGCAGCCACTGAAGCACAAGTTCGATCCCTGCTGCCGGCCAGGG